>JABUQX010088020.1:5000-7500 GCA_015478945.1 Trachelipus rathkii
AGCAGTAATTTGAAAGTAAAGCTAAATCAGTGTTTGGAAGCTAAGAATAAGCTAATAAGATGCTGGGCTTAATAATCGCAATGTTGTTTATAAGAGCAAGGCAAGTCATAAGTAAACTTCTGTAATAAAATAAGCTATGTTAGGCACAGTAATAGAGTAATTGTGCACAAGTTTGGGCCCTTATTTTAAAGAAAGACTTAGATATGCTAGAGAGAGTGCAACGTAGATCAACAAGGATGATTTCTGGCTTTGGGTTTGAGGTCAAAGAGCTTTAATGAGGAGAGGCTGAAGGAGTTAGATGTTTTCTGTAGAAAGGCGATTTTCTCAGAGGGGACCTGATACAAGTCTACAAAAATATTTGCATCTATTGATAATACAGAGACTCAATAAATTTTTTCATAGTAGAACAATTGGACGGGTGACCAGGGGGCATAATAAGAAAATTAGGAAGAAGAATGCCATCTTGATATAAGAAAGCATGCTTCAGTAATAGGGTTGTTAAATTTTGGAATAGTCTGCAAGAGGAGGTTGTTGAGTGTGACTCGATTGCCACATTAAGAAAGGGGGTTAGAATTCGTTTTATCGGATGGGTTTGGGATCAATGTATAATATATTGAGAACGCCAAATTGCGGGTTTTTAAGGTTGGTGATTAGTTTTAAAGTTGATGGGCAGTGTGACCAACTATAGTTATTTGCATGTGGATGGTTGTGGTATCGATACAGTTTATATATCATTAGTTTTTGACTAAGCAAATTGGTGGATTTGTTAGTTACAACAAATTGCAAGCCTAGGGTGCTTTGTGGATTTGTATGAGCATAACGTTTGGGTAGTGGGTTGACTGGGACAGTCTCGATAGGCCCATGTGGCTTTTTACTGTCTCTATATTCTTTATGTCTTTATGTCTTTATGTCTTTACAGTCTGGCATTCAAGTTTGTCATGTAAATCTAATGCAAAAAGCTTAGTTTGTTGGTTGTAGCAGGCATTTTCTGGACTTAAGAAATCTTTCCATAACTATTTAGGTACGAGACATTGTAATCTGTGAACCAGGAATGAAACCAAGGTTCATTTTGGACGTCGCAACCATGGTCGTTAAAGTTAAGTTATTTTGTTGAAGTCCATTTTATAACAAAGTAATAAATACCTTCACTGCACAAAAAATCAAAAATCACTTCGTCAAACCTTAAAAAAAAACACCTCAAAAAGTATAATTCCCTAAAAAGAAAAAGATATAACAGATTAAGTCATAAGTCAGACAGTCTAAAACACAATCCATATACCAATCACCTTCAATCGGAAGGATGAACTTGGAACAACCTCCTACGAGCAGAAATGAAGAATAGTAGGTAATAGTGAACTAAAAAATAGAAAGAAACAGGATAGAAGTGGATTTATGGAATGTCATTCCTCTCCCATCCTTTTCATTCACTTATCAATACATCTCTCATTCCACAATTATACAGTAAGGAAAAAAATAATAATCAGAAATATTTAACTTGGTCCATGGATCATTTTTCATCATATGTTTTGAAAATTTTAAAATTTCCCTGACTTTTTGGAATTTCCCTGACTTTCAGCATTTCTTGAAACGTTTCCCTTTTCCCTGACCAATTTTTTTCCCCCTGACTTTCCCTGACCTTTCCTGAAAGTGTGAACCCTGTTATATATATATATAATATATATATATATATATATATATAATATATATATATATTTTTGATAATATATATATATAAATATATATATATATATATAGCTTAGGGGTGTATCGGTATCCAATAGGGAATGAAAACTGTAGCACTAGGAACACAGCCTACAATTGTGGTAGTGCTAGTAGAATATGACCTTAAGTTAAGGTTATAGTCAGTTTTGTTAAGATGGTTGCACAATCTCCAGTTTTTTGATGCTGGTCCTTGATATTGTGGAAACCCATGCGGGTGACTGCATAGTTTAAATAGGATGGAGATGTTGTCTGAAAACTATTGTAAAAGATTCTAGGTGTTGGCCAAAATTAATCTTAGTTACACTTATCACATTCAGTTTATGTATAGCTTTAGAGATAAAGACAAAGACATAAAGAATATAGAGACAGTAAAAAGCCACATGGGCCTATCGAGACTGTCCAGTCAACCCACTACCCAAACATGCTCATGCCCAACTCACACAGCACCCTAGGGCTTGTCAAATTGTTGTAAATACAAATCCACCAATTTGGCTTAGTCAAAAACTAAATGTTTATATAATATATACCCAAACCATCCACATGCATTAATAACTAAGTTATGGTCACACATGCCATCTAACTATAACTATATCACAACTAAAAACCCGCCAATTTGGCTTCGTCAATATAATTAATATGATTCCCAACCATCCATAAACAATCTAACCCTTTCTTTAAATGTTGCAATCGAGTCACACTCAACAACCTCCTCTGGCAGACTATTCCAAAATTAACAACCTATTACTGAATGCATGCTTTCTTATATCAAGATGGCATG
>JABUQX010088020.1:12500-15000 GCA_015478945.1 Trachelipus rathkii
TTTTTTCTATGAAATAAATTTTAAAAAGGAAACAGCTAAATTTTCGTCTTCCCCGACACGTGAGACCTCTTCAGGCTAAGGGACTGAATTTCTTTCTTGATCTTCATCAGTTCAAATGTGTATTTCAGTTGGTCCTGCTGCCCTATTTTCTTCAATGTGTGTTGAAAATATTTTGATGTTTTCTAGATATTCCATTTTGTTAAAATCTATCTTTAACTTCTAACTGTGGATTGCTTATTGATAGTTGTTACTATTATTAAATGCAAAAGTAATCCATGATTTGCGATGGTTCGTGGTGATGATATTTCTGATCATCTTTATATTGTTGAAATTGATAGATTGGCCTTGTTACGCCTATGACATGTTAAAGCTGAAATTTTTGCTGTCCTTGTGCAGGTCATCTGTATGTTGATTTTTTTCTTCTTTGCAAATCTTATGGTTTCACCTATATATGTTTTATTGCAAGTATTGCAGGGATGTGATATATACAGTTTGGGGGAGATTTTCTTTTCGTTTTGGGGTTTTGAGAATGTTTTTTTAAGGTGATTGTTATTTGATGGTATGAGGGTTAATATTTTTTGGTAATATTTGTTTTAACGAATATAGATTGGCCTTCCCGTTTCATATATTAAAACAGCTCATTAATCTCTCATTAACAACATAACTTCTTTCATTTAATGGCAAAATTACATAACAAACTTTCGGCTGAGAGTTATGGGATTCCCACGTCCTTCCCATCTCAGTAAACACTAATATAATGGAACTACCAGAATTTTAGATCATATTTTATCACACTCTTTATTAAACAATAGTTTATTGGATTAGATATGTAGAGACATTTTTGTCTCCCTCCCTTACAACACCAACCCTAATGATGTCCTAAACTATATTAACTCTATTCATCCTTCAGTTTATATTCGATAGAAATGCCTTCCAACAAACTCTATCCCAATCTCTCATTATTATTATATTTAAATGGAATATCAATTACTTGCAATTTACTATATATAGAAAACCAACATTCGCACCAAACTATATACATTGGCTATCTAATCATTCCCCAAACACAAAATTAGCTGTTCTTTCATCTCTATTTCTCCGTGCCATTCGTATATGCTCTCCCCCTCTTCTAGCACAAGAAACTAAATACATCCACAATACTTTCAAATCACTTTACTATCCTGAGTTTTTTAATCACAAAAGCATTTAACCAAAAAAGAGGTAATATAGCACCTTTCCCCCGAAAAATAGCAACACCTCCTTTTTACCAATTCCTCAATTACCATTATATTCGTTAAAACAAATATTACCAAAAAATATTACCCTCATTCCATCAAATAACATCACCTTAAAAAACATTCTCAAAACCCCAAAACGAAAAGAAAATCTCCCTCAAAGCTGTATATATCACATCCCTTGCAATACTTGCAGTAAAACATATATAGGTGAAACCATAGATTTGCAAAGAAGAAAAAATCAACATACAGATGACCTGCACAAGGACAGCATAAATTCAGCTTTAACAAGTCATAGGCGTAACACAGGCCACTCTATCAATATCAACAATATAAAGATGATCAGAAATATCAATCACACGAACCATCGCAAAATCATGGAATCCTTTTTGCATTTATAATAGTAACAACTACAATAAGCATCCCGGTGAAGTTAAGATAGATTTTATACAAAATGAATATCTGAAAACATCAAAATATTTCAACAACACCATAAAGAAAATAGCAGACCAACTGAAACACACTTGAACTGATGAAGATCAAGAAAGAAATCCAGTCCCTTAGCCTGAAGAGGTCTCGCGTGTCGGAACGAAAATTAGCTTTCCTTTTTAAAATTTATTTTCATTAAAAAAAGTGTCTTTAACAATGTTTTTTAATTTGTGTACATTTAGTAATAAAAATGAAGTGACAGTAAAGCATAACACTAAAAAAGAATCCAGGGCTTCCTCTCTTAAGTCTATATATATATATATATATATATATATAATATATATATATAGATATATATATATATATAGTAATATTATATATATATATTATATATAATATATATATAATATATAATATATATATATATTATATATATATATATATATATATATATATATTATAATATAATATATATATATATCATATATATATATATATATATTATATTAATTCAATTAAATAAATAAATTTTGAAAAGAGGTTTTCGAAATTTATTTGAATTTCTTGACGAATTCACTTTAAATAAATAAAATACATATATTTTAACAATTATATTTATTTCCTTTTCGCGATTGGTGTGATATATCAAATGTCGAATATTTTTATGTTAAAAACTCGGAAAAAATATAATTTGGCCTCAATTTTAATTTGAAATCAATAGTAAATACCAAAAAAAATTGATTATATTTAGGTATGTTTATATATTTTGCATCAATTTATAACAAAGGAAGTAATGGAATTAAATATATTTTTTATTTTGTTTGATTTACCCTCTA
>JABUQX010088020.1:20000-25567 GCA_015478945.1 Trachelipus rathkii
ACGTAAACATAGCCACACAACATACCCAAGAATATTTACATCTATTAGAAAATTGGTTAAGCTCCAACAGAATGACAGCATCCCCCCTTAAATCCTCCATCACCCTTTTAACCACTGACCGTCACCAATCCTCCCTCCATCCTATAATCACCCTGAACAACAACCCCCTTCCGTTAAACAAAACCCCAAAAATACTAGGACTTACCTATGACACACACATGACGTTTTCCCCCCACATCGACCAAATCACTTCCTCAACCCAACGTAAATAACACCCTCCTTAACCCTCTCTCAACACAAACTTCAGGCGACAGAAAACAACACTCACAGCAAACTATAAACAACTCCTCCGAACAACTTAAATTATGCCTCACCAGCTGGTTCCAGTCCACTCTCAAAAATCGAAACACAATAAATTACAGATTCTCAAAAAATAACGCCCTCGAATTATCACAATTAAGCTTGCCCCAAAAACCACCCCAATCCAACATTTACACGATGAAACTTCCATCCTCCCCCATCTCCACACACTTGAGATGGGTGGGACTCAATTCTATCAGAAAACACGTAATCCATCCCACCCTTGTCACCAAATTCCTCTCCAACCCTCCCCGACACGACTAAAATCCCCTCTTCTTCACCAGCTCAATTCTATTACAACACATACAACATAATTCCTCCTCCCCCTCCCAATAGGTCATGGATTACACATATCCATACACATCTAACCAACTCAATACCTGCCAAACCGCCCAAATAACAACTTTACTAACACACCCCCGCCCCAAAACTCTCCCCCTAGAGAAGAAACGCTGTCCAGAACAGAGGCCAAATTCGACCTCGCTCAGAGCAGACTCAGGTCACCACCCGGGCTCCATGCATTATTAATACAGAATTCAAAATAGCCAACATCACTTCCCACCACTTGCGCTAGATGTCAACAATGCCCAAGACACAAATAGGGCATCTTCTCTGAGGTGCCCTGCTTCGTCGACGCCCCCCCGCAACCGATTTCTCTCTTAACTTCTCTTTCCTTGACCTGTGGAACCGCCCCCAGAGCGGCAGCCGGCTTCCTGGAAGCAGTGTGGCCCTCCAATTGAGGTGGGACTGGGGCAGAAGTAAGTAAGTAAGTATATATATATATACAGTATATATATATATATATATATATATATATATATAATATATATATATATTATATATATTATATATATATATATATATAATATATATATATATATATATTATATATATATATATATATATATATATATTTAATATATATATATATATATATATATATATATATATATATATATAATATATTATTATATATATATATATATATATATATATATATATATATATATATATTATATATATATATATATATATATATATATATTATATATATATATATATATATATATATATATATATATATATATATATATATATATAACCCTTATATTATATAAATTCAGATTATAAAAAAAAATACAGAAATTCAATATTTATTTGATTAATTTGATAATTTATATCAATACCCTTAATATATATATATATATATATAGGTTATATATATATATATTATTAAAAAAAATTTAGAATCCCGAATTCCCAGGGGGGGGCAAGTGCCCCTCCTTGCCCCTATGTGCGGACGCCCATGTATAGTGTTATTTGTAATAATGATAATATATTACATCAGAAATAAAAGAAACATGTTTGAAACATGATCTTTTGCTGACATTTTTAAAGTGTAGAAATTTGTACCGTCCCAGCCTTGGGTATTTATTATTATTTTAAATTTTTATTTCTTATTAGGAAATTAAAATACTTAAATATCTAATACATATATATATATATATATATATATATATATATATATCTCTTCTATTTTAGTTTTATTTAGGATATAGAAAATATTAGCTATATATTTTCTTATACCGGCGCAGTATCTTCTATTTATTAGTTTTAGCGGAATTTATATTTTCGTCTCCATGGTATATCCATTTTCACTAAATTTCACTAAAAAATTACAATAAGGTTTCACTTCAAATTCAATAGCGGTCCTAATTAGTCGTGCTTGTGAAATCAAAATTTTAATAATCAAAAATGTAAAGTGTTAGGAGGTAAATTGTAATTTTCCCTTTCTCAACCTTTATCAACCTACCTCTATTCTCTTTACCTCATACTCACCTATCAATTTAACCTAATAAGTTAGTTAGTTATAATTTAATAAAGCCACAAGGCTGAGTTATCTTAAAAGCTACTAGAACTTCCTCAAGGACCAAAAAAGTCTTTGAATAACCAACAAACTCAAGGTAAGACTTATGTAGTTACACAATTGTACTTATATATTAATTTTTAGTTTTAATAACATTCAAAGACTTTTTTGTTTAATTTAATCTGCTTTAGATTAAATTTTCGTCAATTGTGTAATCTATGTAGGTCTCAACGAACGGGTTTGTTGCAAGTTCTTGATAACTCGTGCTAGCAATATTGCAAATTATAATCAAGCTATCTCCGAGGCTTATAGCAGTTTCGATATTTTGTGTATTATTAGTACAAAATCAATTTAAAATTAAGGTTTATTTGAACATATGAAAATATTAGAGACGGTAGAAGCCACATGAGCCTACCGTTTTTGTCCAAGTCAACTCATAATTGGCAAGTTTTTCTTCCAAATCGAAGGACGTTCTTGAGTTCATTTTCGATGAAAAATCAAATGAACATTCTTCAGTTTTGAGGTTTGTTTACATTTTACAGCACAGACCTAAGCCTATAAAGGCTATTAATTAGGATTTTTTAGTGTTATAGTTTATATATATATATATATATATATATATATATATATATATATATATATATATATATATATATAATATATATATATATATATATATATATATATAATATATATATATATATATATATATATATATATATATATATATATATATATATATATATATACAGAGAGGCAGTGTCCTGCGGTACATGTACCGGGTACATGTATCGGGCGATACTTTTTGTACCGATACCGGTATCGCCCAACACTTTTGAAAAGTACCGATGTAACGGTATCGCCCAATCAAATTTTTATGTACCGGTACCGAAAAACATCGGTACTTTTAATCGGTACATTTTTGGTGTATCATGGCCATGCTTTGTTATAGGAATATATTTTTTTTTTAAATTTAATTTTTTTTTTACTAGATAGTTATGAAATAATGTACTTATTAATATTCTGTGGTAAAACTTTGTTTTTAAATTATTATATGAAAAATTAGGCCTCCAAATATCATATTTATAACTATGGACGAAATTATCAATTATAAGACACCAGCTGATTTACACTGATTTTCATGAAACTTATAAGAAATGTTGTAAATGATCCGTAGTGAACGAAAGTTTTAAAAATAAATTTAGAAAATGAGCCTGAAAAAAGTTGGATGCAAATTTCATACTTCATGACTAATACTAATACTGCCAGATGCTTCAATTTGTTAAAAAAATTATATGCTTGTATATACTTTTGTTACTAAAGATATATTTTATATTTCCAGCACTCACGGGTTGGTGGGGCACGGGGAGGGAAGCTCCCTGTAAATTATGCATTCATTTACCGTGTTCTATGTGCCATCTAAAGTTGCTATAAATGCTATTTATTAATGCTCTAGCAATTTTTTACTTTATTTCTTCTTAAATTCAAAAAAATGACCCATTCTTCCTATAACACAACAGTTTTTATAATATATATATAACTATATATATATAATATAATATATATATATATATATATATATATATATATATATATAATATATATATATTATATATATATTGTATTTATTTTATATTGATTATATATATATATATATATATAATATACTATATATTATATATATATATATATATATTGTTGTATTGAGGTTAGGTCAATTTTTACAAAAAAATAGCGTGCCAATAAAAAGGCGTAGTTTTTTGAACGAACTCTTTTTCTCACCATGGCAAATTTAAAAATTATGAATACGACTGTCGTGCGTCCTCATCTTATTCTTGCCGCCATTTTCGCACGACAACGACGCTTTCTAATTGCTTACAAAATTATGGATTTTTACTATATTATGAAGGATTAAAGCTTATTAAAGCATGTGATATTCCTATTTATGCCATGGTGAGTGAAATAGACAGTGCAATTAATATTTATTAATAAATAATAGTGGTAAATATTGGTACCCTGTGAAGTGGCGTTATTATAACGTATTTCTTTATATATTTTTATTTATAATTACTTAGCTAGCTTATCCTCATGGTAGCACCCTTAGGTTAGTATATACTAAGGGCCTATTATTTTATGTAAGCCACTTTCATGGGGAACCTACGCCCGATTTCCGTTTGGCCACTAATATCTTTCGATTTTTATGTAGGCCAACAAGTAGGCCATCTAATAGGCCCAATAATTTTTTTATTCTTTTTTATATATATAATAATTTAAATGTAGTACTTATTTATTATATTATGTTAAATTTAATTTAATAGTTATTTTTATTTCATAATAATTTTTATATAGGCCAACAAGTAGGCCATCTAATAGGCCCAAAATTTTATTCATTTTTATTATACTAAATTTAATGTAAAATAATTATTTATTATATTTTATGTTAAATTTAGTTATATTATTTTTTATTTCTTAGTATTAATTATTCTATTTTTGTTTAATTCCCAGGTTACTGGGGTCCGTGTTATTTTTCTTCTAAAAATACAAATTCAACTGTAATCAAGTCTTTGACTCAACCTTTGGTTTGCCCACTAACTCCAAACAAACCAGCCCCCACGCTAAAGAGTGGTGATCAAAGGAGTGATTTTGAAGCCTACCCGAAGAAGTAGGCTCCCAACACCCAGCCTATCCCATTTCATCGCAACTATCAAGCTCACAGTGGACCCCATCCATAGGCCAAACAAAAGGAAAACCGTGCCTTTGCTTGTATAATCAGGTCTTATTTCATTATTATTATTATTATTATTATTATTATTATTATTATTATTATTATTATTATTATTATTATTATTATTATTATTATTATTATTACTTCTTTTCATCATTTTATTTTTATTATTTGAAATATTATATTTATATATAACTAATTTTATATAATTTTCAGTTTTTTTTTATATATATATATACATAGGTAGCATACACCGGAAACAGCACAGTTTTTTTTTCTCAAGACGGAAATAGAATTATCATCTCACCGGGAACAAAAAAGTTATTGAGTTTTTACTATATTTATACCAGGAACAAAATAGTTAATTTTTTTTTATCATATTTTTGCACTGCCAATATTGATTTTCATCATTTATTAGTTAATTTTTTTTTGTATTTGTGCTGTGGCTTTGCTTTCTTCCTTCATTCTTCCCTCTCCTAATTCTTACCTTCTCCTCTCTTCACAATTTCTTTTCTCTTACCTTCTTCTGCTGCTTTCGTCATGGTTGAGACAGATTCTCCTCCCACCTCTGCAGTCTCTTCAGTCTCCTCTTCCGCTGCTTCTTATTACCCGGCG
>JABUQX010088021.1:0-2500 GCA_015478945.1 Trachelipus rathkii
TAGCAGGCGCGACAATGGCTGCGGGGCCTGGGCGTGTTTTAATAGAAAACATACACAAGTATATAAAGTATTAAAATCTGCATAATAACAAACAGTTTAAACCCTGGACATTGTAATGGGAATATATATATATATATATATATATATATATAAATATATATATATATATATATATATATATATATATATATATATATATATATATATATGATATATATATATATATATATATATATATATATCTTAAAAAATAACTCTGCGACTTTTCTTGCAGCTAAAGTCCTTAATTAGGTCATCAAAATCTAAAGTCGTCGCCAAGTCTTTTTCTATTGAGAGAAGAGCCAGTGCAGATAGCCGGTCTTGAGTCATGGTGTTTCTCAAGTAAGTTTTGATGAGCTTCAATTTCGAAGCTTCTCTCTGCAGAGGCTACAGTAACTGGAATAGTAGCTATTATTCTTAAAGTAACATAAATGTTTGGATAGACATCACACAACCCGTTTTTGCCCATGTATTTAAGAACTGATAGTATATCGTCTTTTTCCCCATCATAAGCTCGTGAAAACATTCTGAGCTCTCACAGAGCTCTATAGCTTCAATATCATGGTGTTCCCCTTTGCTTAAAGAAACTTCCAAATCTTTACATTTTTTTCATCAAAAGTTCATCATTCATCTGCAGGAGGTCATTAATGTGATATATAAATCAAAAACGTGTTTTCATGTGATTTTAGAGCTTCAAATCTTGGATGACAACTCATTCGCACTGCATCGACTATGACCAAAAAATAATTTTTTTTGAAATATTCTTCAGGTGAGAGTTCGGGAACATCGTCTTTTAGTTCATAGGAGAACAAAATTTTTTTCGTCTTCTCCTAATGTGCTTGAAATTCTTGTCAATTCCCACCTCTTCAGCTATCTCTCTGGCTGTTACCAGTGCCGAGGCGAATCCACTCTGGCGGTACTCATCTAACCAATTAAAAAATGCTTGGAGATGCTTAACTGCTACATCCAAATGCATATATTTACTTTTCCATACCTTATTTATGGTATGTATTTTGATAAGTATATCATACCATACAACCAAAGACACTACAAATTCGTATGTCGTTATCTCGTTTTCTAATGACTGACATTCACTAATCAACCCACAGTCTGTGGTATGTTCACACAGGTTGGATAAAGCATCACAAACACTATTTAGCTGGTACCTCACAGCTTTTACAGATTCAATTCTACACTCCCATCTGGTTTCTGAGAGAGGTTTTAGAAATGTCAACATGTGACTTCAAAATGCCCCATCTCTCGCTCGAGCAAGAGAAAATAGTATAGTCTCTGTAAGAGACCAAAAAATGTCTGAGCCTGAACACATGAAGAAGCGGCATATATATATATATATATATATATATATATATATATATATATATATATATATATATATATATATATATATATATATATTTACACGGCGTTCATTTTCATTATGCAAAACAACTTTTTATTAGAACATTTTCAATAATTACTTTTTAAATAAAATATCACTGAGTAATGACACTGCAATGACAAACACAAATTCACGTGAAACTGAAAGTGGCAAATCATAGACTGGCAAGCAGGGTTGAGGGTTGCCAGGTGGTTTGGAGTACTTTTAGCCACATATTGGTTAAAAATTAGCCATATTACATATATATATATATATATATATATATATATATATATATATATATATATATATATATATATATATATATATATGATATATATATTTTAAATCAATAAAAAGTTAATTAAATATTTTTATACTAAAGATATCCATTAAGTACTCTAGGCTGTTATAATGAAATGTTTTTTATATTTATATTAAATCTAACAAAATTTTAATTTTAGTCAAAAACCGAGAGGCTAAAATTTTTTTTTCTTTTGGCAACTTATGAAATTAGCCACAATGGTTAAAATTATCCACATCTGGTAACCCTGCTGGCAACTGACAAGTGCGTGAATAATGATTTAAAACGTTTCAAAACGTTCCAACCAAAATTTTCTGAGATCATTATATTTAAATTCTAACACCCACACAGTATTATATATATATATATATATATATATATATATATATATATATATATATATATATATTATATAGCTCATGCGATATGGGGCATTAAATCTGTTAGCGCGCGAGGCCCTTATAAGGCGCGGGGCCCTTATAGGGTGCGGGGCCCTTATAAGGCGCGGGGCCCGGGGCGATTGCCCCTGTCGCCCCACCCTAGAGCCGCCACTGACCCTGAATAAATAATAAAAAAAAAATTTCTCCCCCCTAAAGAGACTGCCACATTTGTTTCCTTTTTTTCTTATTCTTCATTATTATTTTTTTTAGAGTAGATCCTGAGATTTTTATAAAATTCGAGGGTGAAGCCCCTCTTCGCTACTAATACCAAAATTTATTTTAAAAATCACAGTATATACTATAAAAAAAATAATGAAGCATAGAAAAAACAAAAATTAT
>JABUQX010088021.1:7500-21797 GCA_015478945.1 Trachelipus rathkii
TTGAAATATTATATAAGGAGATGGGCAATAAATAGGAAGTGCTCTTATATTACGCAGAAGTGATATAAATTTGTTCTTTTAGAGTAAAAGTAATTTTTAACTATAAGTGAAAATAATGGAGTTTCGAAAGAAACTAGCTTTGTGGAGGAAAATTTTTGAAATTGGGAGCTTCAAATTGTTTGTATCTTTGAATTATTTCATTTCTGATAATGCAACCATCTTATCCTCAGAAGAAACTCACAACTGAAGAATTTGGAAGCAAAATTTTCTATTCAATTGGATTGAAAACCAAGTTCCCACACGCGTGGGCTAGAATTTCCAATGTGTTTAGTTCGATAGCAGAGCTTGGCTATCAAGCCTTAGATAATATGCGAACTCTAACTCCCATCATTGGTTTGGAAAATATATTAAATACTTACTTAAGTTAGCTGTGACGCTTCTTTCAACCAAAAATTCCGGGGTACCACTAGGGCGGTACCGAGGATACTTAACGACATCTTCAAAATTAGCTTACACCACACAATGCGAATCTAGCGCGGTTGATAAGTTATAAAGGACATTCTGAGCATAAAACAAATATATTATATATATCATTTATATATATTATTTTCAATTGAAGGATTTGAACAAATCACCATAATATTAGGGCCCTTATATATATATAATATATATATATATAGGGTAAATAATATAATATATATAATTATATTGAATATATAAATTTTAAATATCGTTTATATATTATATAATATAATATATAATATATATATATATATATATATATATAATATATATAAAGTTTTTGATGAGGGGAGATATAGTTTATTAATACTATATAAATATATGTGTTATATGGCAGCAGGGAAGGAATGTTAGTGATATATGGTAAATTTAATTTATTATTAAGAGGGTTAAGTTGTGGTCAAACATGGGGTGGAGTAGAGGAGTAAGTTAGGCTTATTTAATTATCATAAAACCTGCTGGTGCGTGGTCGTATTACCCTTGCAATTAACTGCATACTGCAACATGAAAATATCGTTCAAAGTGATAGTTATGAAACATGATAAAGTTCGAGGGATTGGAGGTAAGCGTGTGTGTAAGTACATTCCTTCAAATAATGGTGTCACATGGTGATTGGTTTAACGGAATTATAGCCGGTATAAGGGACGAGGTATTTGTGGGTTATGTCTCCTTATGGTTATTAACCACTGGTGTTTTTTGTATATTGGAACTGGGAGTTTTTATTGAAGGGAAAAATACGAGGCTGTGGGCTGGCTGATGTAAAAGCGATATTTAAGGAAATCTTTGTCAGGAAATTTGAATGAGTTATCAGGCAGGTTCTCTAGTATAATAAAAAAATATGGTTTACTTATGGTTCGAAGAAATAAGAGAGAAATAGGTATATGATGGAGGAAGGAACGTGCCCCTACTATATATTATGCGGATACGAAATAAATTTTGGTTTTCTTTCCAGTTGATTGGCAAGTGGGACAATCATCTAGACCAGTTACGAGTATATTTGAGCAAGGTCGGGAACAGAAAAAAAAACGTTTTATTAAGATTTGGAATCTAAAACATTAAGCCTGACCAAACTCGCCCTATTTATAACAGGATCTAAAAAGCCGAGAGGAGGAATAGGGATTTAGTAAGGCTCAGTAAAAAAAGATTTAGTGTACATCTTGTTACACCAGAGAGTTAATATGGTATTCAAAAAATCTAATTCTTAAAATGAAGTAATATTAAGAGTTGCTAGGTGTGTAAAAAGGAGGGGCTTAAAAGTAAACACACTTCTGAGGGAAATTTATCAAGAGTAGTGAAGGGTTTACAGTTTATTTGCACATTATTTGAGATTGTAAATGAATGAGGTATGGTATAACACTAACTCATTAAACCTCAGTATGTGAAAGAAAATATATGAATTTGTTATGGAGTGAAATTAGGGGTTCATGACTACGAATACACAAGTGTCAATAGAGCTTAAATATAATTAGTCGTTATACTATTTTTCAATATAAATTTTGTTGGAATTTTATCTAAAGTAAATAGCGAACCGCATTGACGTCAACTGCATGAGTAAAATGTCAATGCTCAAAGATCTCAATGTGTATGAAATTAGGCATTGGCGATATACGTCTTCCAGTTCGATTGCGCAGTTATATTAATCAATTCTTGTAGTTGTGATAGATTTACAGTCTGCTAATGCGGAATATAGTTCATTTGCCAGAGTTGTAGCGTATGCGAATTACAGTTCTGTGTAAGTATCCATTGAGGGTTAAATCGCATTTATGTACCCCTGGAAGAAATTTGGAAAACCCATAAAATAGAATGGATATATGGGAATGCTTATTCGGTTGAGCATGGTTAGGGAAGGGAATTGACGACCACATATTGGTAGTCCTAGGAGCATATTAGGGATATGTAATGTTCATACTACTTTCTTCAGATGAAATATTACTAAGAAAGGGTAGTCTTCAAAGCTGTATGTTTCAGAGAATGTTATGCTAAGCAAGGTGGCACTTAGAGTGTTGGGAGTGAGTGTATGTAGCGTCTGAGTTAGATAAGAATAGTATAATTGATATAAAATAGAGAGGAATTTAAGAACGAGTTATATTAGAAAGAGTAGATGGTGTGGTGTGAATGAAAAGGGGTAAAATGAGTTAAAAGTAAATATAATTCATATGAAGTATGTATTGAGATTAGTTTAATGGTCAAGTGGAGTTTTATAAAAGGTAATGAGATGATAATGTCGGTAACGGTATTAGTTAATAAGCGAAGATTATATTAAGTGGTGAGTAATAAATGTGTAATTAAGGGATAAACCGACCTGGTACTATAGGTGAGAGTATCAGCGATATAAGAGAAATGTGAGATTGAGAGTCTAAGTAAATACGAATGTCCTGAAGGAGATGATCAAAATGTGAAGTTATTTGGCAAGAGGCGTAATGAGTAGGGTTTTGCATGACATAAGGTATTTTTTTTTTTTTCTTTTCACGTATGCTATTATGAGTGTACGGCCGTGTTTTTTCTGTATGGCCAGAGAGCATGGTTGAGTTGTTGCGCTCATGCACCCTGGGCCAGAGAGAGAAATACCATACATATGGGAACATTGACTGACAAAGAGATAATTTACGGAACACGATAAGTCGACGCGGTCTCTCAGCCGTCCCATGATGCTCTACCGGGTGGATTTTCTGTCATGTGGACGAGCTCTCACTTAATTACATGCGTAGCACCGTAGTGGGAGGCATTAGTCGGTAATAGAAACTGCTTGGCTCTAATCAAATCACTTCTACCCTTACGACCAGTTTGGTGCAATGTTCTCCGGAACATTCCTATTCTAAGCGCTTAAAATTTCGGCCCGTTGTTAGGCACGTGCAATCCTCCAGGCTTGTACACGCACGTCTGGTTCCACCAACCATAACCCTTACAAACACCCCCAATCTTGGGGCAAACGCAGGAAGGCCATAATTATCGCACATCCCTAATCATAGCACACTATGATATGATTATGGACACCATCAGTTCATAACTCAGTCACATTATTATTATCTCCTTACTAAACTAAATTCCTTTACTGGGACTTATATTATACAACTTTTCTTACGGGTCTCCCAGCCGGGGTATCATATATCGGTATTATCTCATCAAACACACTCACCATTACTTAATACATCCGCTTAAATAATAAATTCAATACCTAATATAATAATAATAACTGAATATATTCAACAAACTTATTAAGTTATTTTTTCTCTCGATTCTGAAAATAAATATTGTCTATTCTTAGCAACTTTCATTAAATTCCTTTCGTTTTTCGTATCCATACCACTCGCATTTCTCCTCTCTACCAACCTATTCTATTCAGTTCAGCTTAATATTGTATTTAATCTTTTTGTGGCCATAACATTTTTCATAGACCTCTTAACTTCCTTCGATTTAAAAGGATGTCTCAATTTTCTTTCTTCGAAAACACTTTTATTAAAGGCACGCCCCTAAAGCATTGTGGTCAATGCCCTAATCAATTATTGCCGTTTCCGTATTTTCATAGTGTCATAATATATTATTATTATTCACTCTTTTGATATATACTCTTAGAAATCTATACTTTTGCAATTCACAAATATCAGTCTCACTACTATGACGAGAGAACCCTCTGGGTACAACTACACTCGCACTTCTATAATGTAGCGCAGATGACCTTATACTTGCTAGAGTGGCTACTGCTTGTTCATTTATAGCGTTTGTTTAAAAGGAATTGTATTTAATGTTTTGGTGTGATTCGCTACCAGAACAGTCCTTTTTTACATTCACTACATCAAAACGTGATTTTATAATTAGTGTATCTACCAAGCCTATATTACTTGGCCAAAATTCCAACAACTTTCCTAACTTAATCAGCATCTACTCTCTGTGTCCATCAATACGCGTGTGGTCACCATCCCGTTTCTCAATTTCCACACAAGATGTTGGGTTTTGTCTTCTTGTTTTGCGTCTCTTAACCCTAATATTTTTAAACTTCAGAACATTGGGGTTCCAGGCCTGCGGTCACTTCATCCAGGTTATGAGCTTCTAATAATTTATTGTGTCAAAGAATTTATCATATAAATACTTTGATCATTCACATCTCGTAGCAAGGGGGGTGACTGAAATATAATTGTCTCAGCGTACTGATAAACAGTTAAGGGAATAGATGGCTCACTGGGCTTTTAAAACATCAACTAACAGAAGGCGCCATACACCCTTTTTATATGTTTTGAACTCACTGATTACCTACGGTTTACAATCTCATTGCAAATACAGGTTGGCCAAAAGCCATTGCAAATGTCCAAAACACACCTTACCTAATAATCAATATCCGTACTATACTCGTGTGCTGGTGGGTTCCACAGAAACAAGAGTCTCTATAAAGAACTAACCTCATATGGCAGTTTCACCCGGATCAATCAATTTTTGTCTTTCTACAGTGACCAATTTAAACCTTCGCATACAAAAAACGTCATCTTTACAAAAGTATTTGTATCAATTTTTAATTTTTCGCTTGCATTAGAATCTTCACCGAACTCCTTGGTATAAAACCAGGACGGAAATGGCCTTTTTTTGATGCAAACAAAAAATGTAGATTTTCAATTCGAGTTGAGGCCCATAACCGCAATAAATAGGTATTAGGCAAAACCTTCAACACTATAATCAACTCTCACAATTCGTACCCATAGCATTCTAAAACCATGATACACAACAACAACGCTTAAGAAATCTGTGGTCTTTCAGACAAATTTTACTGGCCACCCACCTTTTAAATAAAATACGTGGTTTTAGGCTAACTCTTTCAGTACAGCACCGGGGATAAAACTATACCAATTTTATCTTTTAGTGGCTCATTATTTTAGCCCTTTCGATAGTTAGAAACTTTAGGTTTAAAATACCCGCCTCTTTAATCTTATAATATATATATATCATAATATAAATATATAATTTATATATTATCAAAATATTATATATATATAATATTATATAATATAAGTACATTAGAAAAATTATAATAATAAATAATTATTATATTATAATACTATGATAACTTTTAGTATAATTTTATATTAGGATGTGGGCCGAATATGTTTCCGGGTTAAAGGTACGTTGATTCGCGTTTCCTTATAAAATATATTCGGTTCTAATGTCTTTGGTTCCCCATATTATCCGGCTTTTTTAACCCATGGACTTTTCCTGATTAATGATTTATCGTGAGAGTTAGATTTTTTGAGACGATATTTAATCGTTTGTTATTCACACGCTCCTTTGTAAGAAGCAATATTTCGGGATTCGCCGAAAATTATTGCACGACCCCTACCTTTCTCATATCTATATAAATGGGTACGATTTTTATACAATATTAATTAACAAATATTCATTTCCGCATATAATAAATTCACGCACAAATTATTGTTTTATTTGATATTAAGACCTCACTAGAGAGAGAAACGTTTAATTGACAATTTGTACTGGGTTAGGCCAAAGGTCCAAATGGAAGTAATAATTTTTAGGTGATTTTCTCAACTTCAGGGTTATTGTCACAAATTAATTTAAGGGGTTACAAATCTTATTTCATACTATTTTCAAGTGTATAAAAATAAGGATTTTTCACTTAATAACAAAACTATTGGCAGGAAATTATTGTTAATTCGAAGCATAATACCAAAAACGTTTTACACGGTCAAGTTGTATTTCCAATGGAAGCAAGGCAAGGGAATTAGTTGGTACCGGGCGTTTTTATTTCTGTATTGTCCTGAATGATTCTTCTATATAAACTCTCGATTTCCATGTATTGATTGTTTGCAATATATTGTCTCATTTACTGTGAGAATTTACTATAAAATCGTGAAAATGAGTTCTTGAATACTCACACCGGTTCCAGTTAATCTTCAGTGAATACGTGCTCCATTCCACACTGACCATGAAAAAAGAATGATTTTTCCCGTGAAAATATAGACAAAACTGGTTTGGGTTCTGATCTCCTAGTTAACTACCAAAACATCTGTGGTAGTCCGTAATTGAGGCTTTAAATAAGCCGTCTACGAAGTTTTCGGCACCCTTCATCACATTAACAACCGTCCAATGAATATATTAAATTTAAATATTGTTCTTTTTATCATTACACATCATATTCACTAACATTAATTATATGAAAATAATGCTTCAAACTAAGGTATTATTAGAGGCATAATAATAATTATCAATCATAGGGATCACAGATCCGCTGGTCTGTTACTCACTCACCAAGTTGTACTTTAATTCTTCTCATTATTGGCAAGCAATATATACTAATTTATCTATATCCTATTTTTGTAAAACGCTAAATCAGTGTCAAATTAGGGATCACAACAACACCTGAGAACTCGCATGCACAAAGATATTATAACACTCAATACACGCCTATTTGTTTTCCTCATATTTAATCCATTCCTAAAGAGAAAAATAATTCCTGTGTTATTAATGAATATACAAATTAAACATCACCATCGTGATTTAGATAGCGGAAGAAAAATTATCAACTAGTTGTTACTCTTAAACTTTAATCATTAAGATAAAAAGAACACACTTAACTCTTAATTTGATCTAAATGGAATAATTTAAAATAAAATTTTTTCTATTTTCTCAACTATTGTAACTTTCATACACCTTTCAAAAGCTAACTCAGCCATACACCTAAATTCTTAACATGATAAAAATAAAATAAAATTACTGCTCGTTATTACGATGTAGGGCATTCACGAAACTGATTCTTTCAAATTTAGATCCTCTGCAACAAAGTAAATTGGTAATATCATTTCACAGTATATCTCTTCTGGTGTGGAACTGGAATAATGAAATATCAACCCCTTTACCATGTTTTGGAGAGAGAAAGTAAGGGCTATAAGATATTACTCGCGATTTGTCCTCACATTTATACCTCATAATGATAAAATTGAGGAAACACAATAAATTGAGTTAGATGGAGATCAATCAAAAATCTGGCATACCAGAAAAGCTAAATCAATTGGGCTATTGATTAAATATATAAATTATGGAGAAATCCAGGTTATTCTACGAGGAATAGTTAAATAGTTATAAATTTGAAAGACGAATTTCACTATTTTCAATATTCATAAGTCAGTGAAATATGAGAGGATGATACTACACTTAATTTAATATCGCAGATAATTTTTAACATTGAAATCAGAGAAAAAGAGAGACACTTTATCGCGTATATTACCAAATATTAGGTCAATCAATTTCCCCTTTTGATATATCACTTCTTTAGAACCATGAGTAGAAATGGGTGAGAATACTAATGATATTATTCCCTTGCAATATTGCCGAGATCAAAATTTCACGGGACACACTGAGCGATTTTCTGGTAATTATTTTATTATGGAGAATATACAGAGCCAAATATTAATATAACAGACAATACTACCTGTACAGAGTGCGAGTAACGTGGATAAATAATATAGACAACAGTTGTTGAGTAAGGGTAGTCACACTTCAAGCAATAAGAAGAAATAGGATTTTAAGCATCCCTACTGAGATAAAAACTATGGCAGGTCAATCCTCAACCGAAGATACTGAATTTAATTAGAGCTAGGTTATCCAGCCAGTTATAAATCAAAATTTAATATATAAAGGTTTATTACTATATAAAAATATTCAAAATAAACAAAATCATCTTCAATTTTTCATTTAAATTTTATTTTAAATATGTGAATGGGTTAGCGAGCATATAATACGTTACATGAAAAATCATAATGGTTACCTTACTTTTCATTTTACATCGCTTCAATGACAAAGTTTTCTTCAATATACTAAACTTAGTATATAAATGACTATATTTCTTTAATGTAGGGTTTTATCTGGGTTCTTACGCAATTTAAAATTTAATTGCGCAGTGGTACTCTTATTCTCAGGCTAATATAATACAATTTTAGTAATCGAATTAGGGCATGTTTTTGCAATACACCACTCTCATGAGCTATTCTAAGACTAAATATATTAAAATTGCAAGTAACAATCCTATTCAAAATACATACTTACTTTGATATTGTTTACATTTTATGATTGATTCAGTAAAGCCTCGGCAATTTCTTACTTAAGACACGGGATTCATTAGTATTTCAGACAACAAGATTTTAATCTGTCTCTGGTTTGAATAGTTAAATATTAGAAGAGTTTAAGTAGAATTATAGAGTTTTCAAGTGACGTATTCTTTATTAAGTTAGAATTTAAGGATGTTTTGAAAACGCTAAAATTGGAGAAAAAATTTGATTATTACGGTCAAAATGTTACCTTTACATAAATCCAGTTTGAAATTTAACCAAATTAAAGTAAATAAGCTTGTGAAAAACAAAAAGTTAAAATTTAACTACGTAAGCAAATTTTGCCTAATTCCAAAAATAATGTACAATTTACTCATTTTATATAATAGGTTTAATTTAATATTTAAGCTAACGATTTCATCACTCAATAGGATACATTTAGAATATTATTAAAATCCATGCCATGATTGTGGGTAGCGTAATTCGTATTAATTAATTTTAAAAAAATAAAATAAATTAAATGATAGAACTTACCGAAAGTAGGTCGCAAATTTCTTTGAAGAACTGAGGATACAAAGGTGGTCTGTAAAATACGATGTGACGGACACCTTTAATTTTAAATACCTTCTATTAAAATGAAATGTTCTGTATAGCATGCAAATATGGTTTCTCTATTCCTATTTACAAAAACACAAACTACTCTTACCTAATACTCGCAACTTTGATCAAATATTTCCTGAATGTTATTTATTATTTATTAGGTGTTTAAATTAAATTATTAGATATATTATTAAGTCTAATGTCACATTTTCTATTAATAAACATTAACTATATTAGTTACAAATATATTAATTATGATTCGCCCATTTTTGGGTTAATCGAGAGTTAAATAATTTGTATCAAATCAAAAATTCCACTTTAGTTATTATATTCAAAAGATATTACTATCAATTTTATTATACATTATTGATACTTGAGTAACCATTCACAAGATAATAAGTAGGTGTTTTCTTATAACTCTTAAATTCAAAGCTTTTGAGTAACTCTTATGAATAAAGATTAGAATTAACGAAAGACATATCATAAATCGAACTAATATGTTGACTATGATTGCCATGTCTAAACATTATTAGTCTTGGAGTGGTAAAAAATTCGTTTTAAAGACACTAAATAACAACCCTATTGATATACGACTTAACGAACATAAAATATCGACCTACCCAAAATCTAAGCGAGTTTATTATTATAATCCTACCTTCCTCCCCAACGACTAGTGCGGAGGTAAGGATGCGTGATCATAACAGTGTCGGTAATATAGTAAAACAGCATGCAGAAGAATATTAGTTGAACCAGAACTCTTCCGAAACAGAAGAAGCTACCCAGCTTGCTCCTTAGCACTTTTGCCACTTCCTACCTAACATTACAAATCTAGCTCAAGCAAAATCAGTTCCCCGCTACGTCAGTCAGTTTAAAAATCCTTACCCTATGAGCTCACCTGAGGACCCTTATACTATTGGATATCGTGCTCAGCGACGGAGACCCTCAACTATGGCATATCGTCAAGTGTACAAGGTTTCTCATCCCCGGCTCACTTCTAAGGCTGCGCCACATTTTCATTATGACAATCCTAAGTACACAAAACCCATCCTATATTTATTACTCCTCATTTCAATGAAACCTTTTTCTCCGCCAACTTGCCAAAAATTGCATACCACCAGCGCATTTCCTGGTTACACTTTCACTAAGACATCTTCGTCTTCTACTTTTTTAGCTCAATCCACTCCAGGAAAAATTCTCTACATCATGAAAAAGCCCAATTCCCACCTCTTTTTCTTCTAAACAGCAGTCATGTTTACACGCTCATCACTAGCAGCTTCAGATAATCGTTTGTTGTGGCCCATCAAACTCCCCATATAGATTTGTCTCTACTTCCTCGAACACGTCGAGAACACTATCCTAGATAAACTATACCTTCAGCATATTATCAGACTGCTATAGTGTTCTGCGGACTACTCATAAGCCAATTCACCCTCATTCACACCTAACATTATATACTATCGAGGTTACAAACCACATATTTTACAACTTCATAGTGATAGAGTTGACAGTAATAATTTCTTCTTATGCCTACAACTAGCGCAACGTCAAGACTTAGTCCCTTTACATCACACCAACGACCATAGGTTATTCATTGTCATCAGCCAACAGCTTTTCCTGTCATTCACTATTCCTTTCCCAATGACATATTTCCTCATCTTTACAGGCCGCCTCGCTGTCCAAGCAACATGCAATACGATCCGTCTAACCCATATTTTTCTTGAGGGTGAACCACATCACCTTGGCACCGCGAAATAGGGCTATTATAACTAAGATGTATCACACCTCTGTTATTCCATGCTGTCAACAGCTACGCATATTTACCATCCATTGTTAACCATATAATAACTTCAGCTTAGCCTCTCCAAAACTGGTCCCGATTGATGGATCACTTTCTCTCTCTCATAACGGTTTCACCAAGTACCACCACTCAAACCATCTAAGGCTGCATCCAGTCAAGTGCAGTTTAACTTGGTCTAATAGCCCCCTCCGTGTGGTGTATCAGCTAACACACACATCGCCACTCAAATCTTGGCTCTAGTCCGAAGTCTCGTCAGACACAACTCGGTCTACACAGATAATCACTCACGCCCACAACACACCTAAACCAATACAAGGGTATCACTCTCGCAATTAAACCTCACGCCAGTATAGCGGAGAGCAGCCTTGCGCACCTCTTTCCCGAGCGTCCTCATTTCACCATTCTCACACATGCATTTCTTAATTCATGGTACACTGTATACTCCTGCACGCATCCGCTTCCTCAACGATATAACATCTAAATGTTCTCTTCTCTATTACCCACCATCATGGTAAGTACAATATCAATTATTTCGAGTGGACATCATACGCAGTGATATAAAGCTTCCACTATCTAGACAAAGGAATTTAATATCATTTTTAACCAAATATTAACCGTTGTAACCCCACCGTATACACATATTCATTAACACACTGAATCAAGCTCAACCTCTGAGTTGAAAGCTACTGAGTGCGACTTCGCAATTCGTTAGAGTTCAGAGATATTTTAGACTTCGAGAATTGTATTTCCTGAGACATAGTTACTTACCACGCACATTTGAAAGCATTCACCATTTAAATTTGTTTAAAAATTTAACACATATTAATGCTCCAACGCAACCGAGGTATATACATTGACTTTATTTCGCTCTGAGTAGGATTATCATGCGGTATCCTGTGACTATCATACTTAGAGACAGGTGTAACCATGAGGATAGATAAAACATATTAAGGGCGAATATCGGGTGTGACGGCTTAATTCCCAGCTCTCATAAGTGTGTGACATTTTATTTCCACAAACGAACATTTACTTTCAATCCCTTCTTTTCCGTCACCACCAAGTATTTTTTCTACTTACACACAAACAAAGGACGCATGTGGCACGAACTGGTGGAACTCAATTCCGGAATTATTAGTATAATCCACTCCGGGGAATTTACTATTAATCTACAAAATCTCATCCATAGAAAAAATTTCACCCTTTTTTTGGTATTACACAATGGGTAATTTTTCTTTATTTTTCCTAAATGGGATGACCGGTGGCTTCAGACCAACAGCCTTATATTTTCCGATATATAGGTTGAACGGCATAGAGTGATTTAAACTAAACTGACATCATGCTGTATCACCCATCCGAACCTTTAGTGAGACAGAGGGTGCATATCGAGAGCGTCTTGTCGTCGATCACATCTAGTTTCGCAGTGCAGCTGCAGCATCTGACTATTGTCACATTATGGTTATGGTCCTTTTTTCCCGCGTTGTAACTTACCTCATCTTGGTTACCTTACTATATATATATAAGATGGCCCCTAAGTTAGTGAACAGAATCACATTATACATGGTAGCTCTGCATAAACTCCATGATGGATACAACTATCGCACTTTAAATACAAAAATATAATTAAGTTACATAAAGCTACCAAAAGACTTCACCACGAAAACTTAGATGTAATTTTGAATTAAGTTCTTGCAAGACTTTAATTAATAGAATATGATTTTGAGAAATAACATTTGATGCCTAATTATAATTAATACGATTAACCTCACTTCCATAAGCTTCACTCAATGTGTTAAGGTAACCTTCTTTTGCCTACTCTTTTAATAACGCACTATATATAATAATTATATACTATATATATATTCATGATCCTTCTAATATTCTGATCCTGAAAACGTCAGCAACAAGTTAGTCAATTGTGAGTCTAAAGAAACAATAGACGAAATAAGGATTGGTGAGCAATTATCGTTAGAAGAACGATGGTGCCCCCCCACCCCGTCCTAGTCGTTCTTACTTATTAACGATCCACCACGTCCAAATCTATTACCGACCATAGAACTATCATTCTCAGCGAACCCTAGAGAAAGGTTTAGGAGCTGAAGACCCTCAAGTCACATCAATTACGTACGCGTTAATGAGAAATAGGTCCCTTCTCGTACAAGCTACTACTCGAAACCCAAAGTACCATCTTGTTATCCTTAACGTCCCTTGGAGATATCCCTCTTATTGCCACTCCGGACGAAGTAAGAAAAACGAAGGCATTGGTTTCATCTTAGATCGATCCCCAACAGAAGAGATTTTCTTGTTGCCAACATAAGGTATAAAAAAACAAACAGCGGCTTCCCCCCCCCCCCGTCGAGACTCACTCTGACACAACCACTGACCCACTGACAATAACATCTCTCAAATTTCACCAGTCTACCGCTTATGCTCGTCAGCATTCCAAATTCCCTTTTCCAACTCTACCAATGGTGAAAAAATAGGGTTTACAAGCTGCAATGTTCGTCCCCAAAAATACTGTTGGGAACCGCGTGACATCTGCGTGATTTGCAGAGAAGAATTTCGTATTCCCTGCGTAAACACTCTACACACTTACACTTATTATATAATATATTTATTATATAGATAAATATACTTACATAATATACTAATACTTAAATTAATATATAATATATATTATATTAATATAATAAATAATTAATATAATAATATTTGCTTTAAATTGGTCATCCCCAAAAATACTGTATGAGACAGCATGATATATGCGCAGTCTATGGAGAAGAATTTCACATTCCCTGTTATAATACACCACTCTCAACTACTTCATAGTTCCTCTTTACTTAAATACCCGTCTTATCTGTTTGAACAGGTGGTTTCAGTGTTATGTACCAGACAAAAATTGAGCAGGAGAGATGCCATACACCAGCTCAAAGATAAATATCCTACAAGACAAAGGCAATCCTAAGCTACATTTGCAGCAGCTCCCTCACCGGCACAACCCCATCCTAGTAAAACTCCACCCACCAATTCCAGAATGACTCGTGCAATTACTTAAATTTGCCCGCCTGCATTATATATTACAGACTATTCAAATAGTCCGAAACCAGCCCTAGATGCTGTCAACAACCCTTATCGTGAGTACCACACATCCATCTAGCAACGAAACCCAAGTTTGCCAAACCACATCAACAAGGCGTAGAGGGACCGATATGTTTATTTTTTTGCCAGAGAAACTCTGCTTCTTATACGCCCTCTTCCTCATCCCTCTCCGATGAATTCACAACAATTAACCCACCGTACAGAGGCCATGACGTTCTATGTGTTCCCTAATCCAT
>JABUQX010088022.1:5000-15313 GCA_015478945.1 Trachelipus rathkii
ATTTTTTTTTAGAGTCACAACGGTTATATATATATATAGTATATATATATATATATATATATATAATATCATATATATATATATAGAATATAATATAATTATATACGTATATAATATATATATATATATAATATATATAATATAATTAATATTTTTATCTTGAGATACTTTGTGGCTGGAAATGTAAGGGAGGGTCATGCCTACCCCTGCCCCCCCAACACTTGTAATGTCGTTCATGTATATATACCCCATCCGATAACACTTCGTGTGCCGCAATGCCCGAAAAATTCGTGCACACGTTAAAAATAGTTCTAAATTGTATGTATTTGTTTTACGAGGTAATTAAGACTTTAGATGTCATATACAGCTTTTTATTTGCTCTACATCATAATAGAAATTGTACGATGAGATACTGAGAACTGTTGTTGGAAAGAAAGTTTGCAAATAAGCGAGGTAACTGCTTTTGTGTTTGAGAAGCTGAAAGAAGTAGCAGGGGTGGGAAAAAAAAAATTATTATTATTATTATTATTATTAATATTATTATTATTATTATTATTAATTATTATTATATATTATATTATTATTATTATTATGGGATAGTGTATTCAATCGACAATGGTATACTCTGAAAGTATGTGAGTTTATACGTAAAAAGGTCTATGATTGGTAACAGTAGATGTGCGTGATGATTGGAGCAGAAACCGTTACGGAGACGCATTTAGTGGTGAGTTCTGATTAATGATTGATGATAATTCAAAATTGCGTATTCGAGGTTAAGTTCTGTGTAATGGATAGCTGAAATTTAGTAGTGGTGCTACTGGTGGAATATAGACGTACCGAAGCGGAAAATGTCCGCTGGATATTGGATAATACATAATTAAGATAGAACATTAAAGATGGAGTCAAAGTTACTTATTAACGCGAAAGCCGTACACATACCACGCAATTACGTACAAGAGGGAAAGGAGGCTTTCTTCTGTTATGAAATGGCTAGATCTGCACGAAGTTCTGCGGCTAGTGTAGTTCTAAAAATATTGAAGAGGCGACGTTTGGTATATTGTGTGTTTAGGTTAGAGCGGGCTCGTTATCAAAAGAGGTATTATTGGTGGCTCATTTATCGTAAACCAGTTTAGAAAATATAGCAAGAATGCCTTCACGTGATAAAGTACGGCACGGTAAATTTCCTGAATGGCAGTGAGAACGATGCCTCCAGAAACAGCAAAGACATGTTCCAAACCGGAATAATATCAAACTGTGCGTGTGTAGTGGTAGACGGAACAAGGCTGCAGTTGCTGGAGCACTCCTTATTGAATTACGAAAAATAGTCCAAAACTGTTGGTGCCCTAGTACAGTTTCTACCGTGTTCAAGGTGGAGTTTGTGTCCACCCATATATCTCTATTCGCGTTGCACTGCTGATTACACACACACACACACTTTTCCGACATTGCTTAATACAATCAGAGTAGAACCTGGAGATGTTGCTCTTGCGGAACATTTGGAAATCTCGCAGCGGATCAAAGGACTAAATACACATTGCACATTTCGATTCAGAATGAAGCTTATATTTATTGTGGAATGTCTATGTAATCAAATTGTGAATGAAGTAAACAATTTGAATATTCTCCCTTTTAGCAGGGCGATACAGCAGACATATTCGACGACAGAACTGCTATCGCTTGGTGTTCGCATTCGTGAAAGGGCATTCACTATGTACGTGAAGAATTTCTTAGTTTTCTACTACTACCTTGAAACACTGAAAAGCTGAAGATAAGACAAGAGCTATACTTGTCTACTACAACGAGATACGTATAGCAATTTAAATATGAAGTCAAGCTTGTTTGTACTTGGGTTTGATGTGTCCACCATACTGGCAAGAAATGGAGTTCAAAGAAGTTAATAAAGATCAGTGGCCCTAAAGCTAAATTTTTTCATTTTTTGTTCCCATCGTTTAAATTTAGTTCAATGAAGTGACCTAAGTGCTGTTTCGCAGATTCGTAAACGCTGTTGAATTGTAAAACAATTTATACAAAATTTTCTGTAAAGTACGTTATCACGGCAGAAATTGAAATTTGGTAGCAAATATAGCCACTGGTTGAAGAACAATGCGATGGTGCCAAGTAATAATTCAATTTAGATATTTTTAAAACATTTTAAGCCAAATACTTACATCACAAAATCTCGTCATGCTTGATGCAGAGTAGGCAAGCCATAACAGAACTGAACATGTCAGCTTTCATCAGCAGCAGAAAGTCCTCCATTTCTCATTTGTTTAATAGTCGCGACGAAATATAGTTCATATTTGGAGGCTATGACAAATATTATTCAAACTGAAGTAATAAATTTGGATGAGGTTCATTGTCACATAGAAATCTTTTAAATATTTTAAAAACCGATAGAAATGAAAATAATGGCAAGTCATCTTTTAAGGGAATTTTTTTAAAAAAATCAAAAATTTTGTGAAGATTTCAGTAGCACGTATCGTAATCCAAGAAGAAATCGAACCAGGTAGTGACATCAAAATTTCTGCTGAGGATTGCTTCAGAGTTTCACTATTTATACCTTACCTTGATTTCTTAATTTCATCTCTGAGTGTCAAATTTTCGGAACACAATATATCATCTATCTTTCTTTGTATTTTGCACCCAGTTAGGATAACAAAATTAACCAAATCAGAATATTTAAAAAACATTTGAACTCATTATAGCTGAATATATCATTGACAACCTAATTGGTGAAGCAGAATCTTGGTTTAATTTCTGGAAGGAATCAGATAGAAAATGAGTTACATCACATTACTACACAATCATTGCACATTTTTGTCAGCAATTGCACGAGCTTTCAAAATACTTCCACACTTTCAACCACTCATGTCAAATTGAAGGTTGTTTAGTAACGTTCACGAGGCGTGTTAAAACGTGGCCTTAATGGTCAATTATTTCCAACGAAGATTAAAGACTATGTAAATTTTACTAAGCATTCACGGGGGAAAAGTTTCACGTCTAAAAAACATCAATTAATAGAAGACAATATAACCGATTTTGGGAAAGATAAAAAAGAAATATTAAATTCTTATTTTCAAGCTAGACAGTATAACACTTCTTACTTGTACTAGTTATGCTATTTCTCAAATAAATACTTTTCGTAAATTATGAAAATATTGGGCTTCTGTGTGATTATATTTTTTACTTATCAATTTTGCAACAGCTCTGTATTGTGAATTTCTATTATCTCTTAATATAATATTAGTAGTAGTATTATTATACTATATTATATATATATAATCTATATATGATTATATATATATATTATTATATCATATATTATAATATATATATATAATTCCTATATATATATATAAGTAGGCCCATCGGAGATATATATATATATATATATAATATTATATAATATCATTATATATAATATAGAGCCTTATATATATACTAATGCTATATATATATATTATATATTATATATATATATATATATATTAATAAAGTATATTAAGTACTTATAAAATATGATATAAAATACTATTTTATAATATATTATAATACTAAGTTATAATATATATACTATATAATTATATACTATAAATATTATATATTATATATAAATTATATATATATACTATTATAGTATAATATAAATATATATATTAGCATGATATATAACCTTATTAGGTATATGACTATATATATAAATATTATAATATATAATATATAATAATATATATATATATTAAATATATTATTATATATATACGTACGACGTGCGCGAGCGAGTGTTGACACCTAGCGAGTGATTGAAATTATTGGAAAGATTTTCTCTCTCAATTATAATAATTTTACAGGCCCCCATCTTTCTTATATATTATAATTATTATTATAGTTATTTATATAATATATTATATTATATATATATATTTATATTATAATTATGTTTATAGATATATACACGATATATATGATATAATAGTATTATAGTAAGCTATTGCTACATTACCATGGTATAGATACGGTACTCGTTCCATACATGTATGTAATATATACATAATAATAATAATAATAATGGGGCATTAAATAATAATAATTAATAATAATAATAATAATAATATAATTAACAATAATAATGAATAATAATAAAATATATAATAATAATAATATAACTAACTACTATATCAGATAATAATAATAATATACGTAAAAATAAAAGAATACAAATAAAAAAATTAATAATAATAATAATATATAAAAATAATAATAATTAATATAACAAAATATAATAAATAGATAATAATGAATAAATAATAAATAATAATAATAATAATAATAATAATAATAATAATAATAATAATAATAATAATAATAATAATAATAATAATAATAATAATAATAATAATAATAATAATAATCATCAATAATAAATAATATAATAATAATAAATAATAGATCATAATAATTGAATAATAATACGAATATAATAATAATAATATAATATATAATATAAAATTAATAATATAATTATAATAAATATAATATTCCCTCTCTAACCTCCCAAACAATACTAGAAAATTTTAAATCATTTCGATTTGTCATTCTTAAAAAGAAAACTGATTTTTTACACTTTCATTTTTTAATTATACGTAAAATTAAAGGTTTAAATATAGATTTACATATAATAATAAAATTTAAGATTGCATTTTTTAAAATTATTTCTCTTATACTTTCAATACTTTTTAATATAGACTATATTTTCGAAAATTCAATATTAAAATATTTGTAAAACAAATAATAAAAATAATAATATAATATAATAATAATAATAATAATAATAATAATAAAATACGATAATAACAAATAATGATAATAATGAAATAATATATAATAATAATCAATTAATGCAAAGTATATAAAAATTAAATATATTACTAAACTATTATAATTTATATCTGGCAACATTACGTAATTATATAATAAAATTAATAATAAATATAATAATAAAATAATATAATAATAAAATAATAATATAATGAAAATAATATAATAATGATATTTTATAAATATTAATAATTTATAATAATAATAATAAAGCGGAACTAATTTCTTCATAAATTGTGAAATGGATTTTGTGAGCCGACAAAGGGACGTCTACCTACTCGCAGCTTTCCAATTCATAATAATTTATTATTATTATGTCTACTCATGTGTTCCACATTAATATCGGATTATATATAGTTATTATAGTTATAGTATATATATATATATATATATATATGTATACTTATAGTTATATATAATGTATATATATATATTATATATATAATAATATAATATATATATTTGTTAGTTGTTTAGTTAGTAGTTAGTTAGTTAGTTAGTTTAGTTAGTTAGTTAGTTATTAGATTAGTTAGTTAGTTAGTTAGTTAGTTAGTTAGTTAGTTAGTTAGTTAGTTGTTAGTTAGTTTAGTTAGTTAGTTAGTTGTTAGTTAGTTAAGTTAGTTAGTTAGACACGCTCGGACATCTTCCTTTGAATTTGGTGGAGGTCATCACTTCCCAATATACCTTTCCTGTGCTTCCGCAGAAGGTTCTTCTTCTTGGTTAGGGGATATTGATGTTCCATTTTTATTTCCTAACTAAGTGGATTAGAGTGAGCAGATTATCTAGGAGTAATTAACACTTCGGTCAAAAGTAATTTGTAATTTAACCACCGTGACATGGTTTCGCATCCCAATAGAGAACCTTCTTACGAGTAGACCGGAGTGGTGTGTTTTGTATGTATATAATATAATTTCTTTGCATGTGTGGCTGGTATTTGAGTTGATGTGTGGGTATGAGATTAGTGCTAATACACTACAAGAATTCCATATACAAACCGGTAACTTAATTAAGATATTTCAGAAAACTCCTACTATACGCGCGCAAAATTTTGTCCGTTCAAGGTTGCCACAGCTACCCGAGATTCCGACTTATATATATACATATATATACTATATACTATACTACATATATATTTATATATTATATAAGTATATAATATATTATATATATATATTATAATATTATATATATTATATATATACACACACCCCACTACATATATATATTATATATATATATATATATATATAATTATATATATATACTCACAAGGATAAAATACCCATCTTGCCTATGGTATGTAGGTCTCCATAGACATTCCAGTGCTATGGTTTCGCCTTTCTCTTCTCGTATCTATTCAACTCTCTCCACCAGACACATCTTACAGAAACCTTTTTCTACATATCATATACACACTTATACTCACACCCTTTCTAGACAACATCTTACAGACTCCTACCTTATATCCCTATGTGTGGGGAGATGAAATTCGTAAGTCCTGCGTGTCGTAGAAAGGTAGTAAAAGAAACTGGTGGTAGTAGGTTGGTGCCACACCATTAACCGTGTTTCCAAGATTGCAATGCATGTCGGGGAGAAGTCGTGTCCCGTAAGCGGCCTTCTACTCTTTCGGCGAAAATGTATGAATCGGTTGGTTACATGGAATGTTAGAGAATAATGTTGAGGAGAAGAGGAGCGAGGTGATGGTGTATTTAGAAAGGGCAAATTTGAATTTGCTCGCTGTGACTGAAGCAAAGTTGAAAGGAAACGGTGAAACGAGTGGTGTGGTGTGAAATTTTTTTGTGTTGGTGTGGAAAGAAATGAGAGGGGGATAAAGGATTTGAAATTCTGATGAGTAACCTGTGGTAGAGAGCTATGGTAGATTTTGTGTGTGTGAGTACTAGAATTCTAAAGGTTAAATTTAAGTTTGAAAAGGTCAAAAGTTGTGTGGTTGCGACATTAGAGTAGTATGAGAGCCACCTGCGCGAGCCCACCCTTTTCGATATGAAGGAATAGAGGTATCGGTCTGAAACTTGGAATATAAGCTATGTATGGGATAAGTCGATAACAGGGTAAATTTCAAAGTTGGTGGGATGTATATAGGGGGGGTCACCCCCGAGGGTGGACACCGATATTTGGTTTACGCTCTTTTTTGCGGGATCTGAGCGACCGAAATTAAGCCTAACGAGAGTTAGGTCGAGCGTGATGACGTTAATCTCGTCGCAGACGAGTTACGTCAGCGCGCGAGCAGGCGTGCGCGCACCATACACATACACATACCACATACAATATTATTATTAATAACAATGAACTTGAAATTGTAGAAGGATTCAATTTTTGAGCCGACCCTGACTCCGATCCTGCCCCCTTCGCCGCGCACCGCATCGCACCCAACCGCACCTCGCCGATTCCGTCTCATCCTCTGAGCGCTTTTATTATTCATTATTATGTATTATATTATTATATTATTATATTATTATATATTATTATATTAACTATTAATGATTTTTTAAGGTCTCCCGAGGCATCAAGCTCAGCCTATGGCTTCGTATAATAATCTATAATATAGAGTTTATCGTAATCGGGTTAAATTTGGAGGGGGGTTAGATGGTGACATAACTTTGTCGCAGACGAGGTTACGTCCCCGTGGGTCCCCCGAGGGGACCCCACCCCTCTTTAAAAAATCGAAGTGTTCGTAATTGGCTGAAATTTTGTGAGAGGATAAAGAATTGAAATTAAGAAAATAGTTGATATGGAAATCTGAGGAGGTGTTGGCTCCGGCACCGGTGCTGGAGCCACTGCGGGGCGTGTTAATAAACATTGCGTATAACAACAATGTGTGTGTTTATATAAGGTTATAGAGACCATAGAGACTGAATATTGATGGTTAACGTCCGTTAGGTGTCTGGACCCCCTTGAAGGGGTCCTGACTTGGAGAAAAAGCAGAGTCGGCAAACAAAGGACGAAGAGGAAAGAAGAAGGATGCAATAATAAAGAAGAAAGAATAAGGGAGTCTGACACCAGAGGGTAGAGTTGACAAGCGCACCTGGTGCTGGCATCCGCGGCGCGCATGCCGGAGTTATTAATTTTTGTAATGATACAAACTGAATGTCTTTATTATATGTTTTGGATCTGTAGATTTCGAAAATATGGTTTCAAAGCATCGAAAAAAATAAATAAATAAAAAATAATAATAAATAAATAAATAAATAAAAATAAAAATAAAATAATAAAATTTCTATTCTTTTTAATGTTTATTATTTCCAAATTTACGTTTTTACATAGTCTAAGCCATAAATCAGTAAATCAACCACCATCCACCCACCTCCTGACCTCCGTGATCTATTGAATCTATTGATCTATGAATCTATCGATCTATTGATTAAAGGTCAAATTTTTTACAAAAATTGTCAGTTTTAACCATACCCTAAATAAGTAAATCACTAAATCAAAACCACTATCCACCACCTCCCGACCGTGTGATCTATTGATCCTCTTGATCTAATTGATCTATTGATCCATGATTAAAGGTCAAATTTTTTTACTAAAATTGTCATGTTTAACATACCCTAAAAAAAATAAGTAAATCAGTAAAATACAAACCACCATCCCACCCACCCTCCTAACCAGTTGTGATCTATTGATCCATTGATATTGATTCAAGTCAATTTTTTAACTAAAATTGTCAGTTTTACATACCCTAAATCAGTAAACTAGTAAATCATCCACCCAACCTACCTCCTGACCAGTTGTTGATCTGTTCATATTTGATCTATTGATCTATTGATACATTGATTAGGTCAAATTTTACTAAAATTGTAACGTTTTACATACCCTAAATCAGTAAATCAGTAAATCAAAACCCACCATACCCTCCACCCTCACTGTTCAAACAAATGTATGAAATTGAACAGATGATTCAAGGGTTGAAATTTCTGAAGGAGTAAATCAATTTTTGATTTTACAATACCATAAAATACAAGGTATTGGACAAGATCAATCTATATGTGCACAAAACGAAATTGATTTAGCAGCATCTGAACTATTAAATAATACCCAACGACAAACCTGACATGCCTTAACAAAGTTCCAAACACTTAAACAACAGTAAAGTAACTACATAGCATACAAAGACGTAACTATTCACACTTTTTTAAATATATCCTAACATAACAATGTTAATTTTAATAATAATGGTAATATTTAACTAAAATTATCATAACATGGTTTAATTATAATACTATCAACGAGTAATCTCTACGTAATAAGGTTCCTACATCAGTAAAGCCAAATAAGAACGGATCTGAACTAAGAAAATAATTGTAAAACAAAACATACCCCTAACACAACTTACAGCCGATAAACTGTTTAACGATTACAAAGTTCCAACTTACCCCAGTAAATGTAAACTAACTGCAATGCAAAACGTAAACCTATTCTTACTTTCCAAGATATCTCTACCTATAACGTTCATCTTACACTAGAGAGCAAACATTTAGCAAATTTATCACAACATTGGTTTTTTATTACTGATCACTGAATATACTCTAACGTAACAAGTTTCCACATCAATAAAGCTAGAATAACATAACCTAAGAAAATAATGCTGTAATATTTAACAAAAAAATTTAACATAACCGTACTAAACATCATAATACCTAATGGGTAAAGACAACCAACCGTAAAGTTTTACCATCTGTAAAGCTAAAACTATGAACATAACACTTAGCACCCCACAACCAGACGAATAAACAGCTATCATTAAAAACTTAATCAATAAAGCGAACTTAATACGAGGGAAGTAAAAACAAGTTTTCATTTTTATAACATATAATTTTCATTGAAAACAGCGTTATATAAATACATAAAAACATATAAATACATAAAAAAAATGTTTATTTTAAATATATTAATTCATCTAAGCAGTGAACATAGGATTCAAGTTGGGTAAGTTCTATATATCTCTCTAAAGATTCAACACCCTTTTGAAAGATTAAACTATAAAAATGCCTTCAGCAGCACCTAAACCATTTTTCAGACATATTTTGATTCGGCAGCACCATTCTCTCATACAAAAGAGAAGTAAATTCTCCAAGCCTGAATCAGTTATTAAAAGCCTTCTGGAATACAGTAATTTACGGGAACCACATGTTTTTGGCGTGTAAAATATCCAATGATTACACGCATGTGCTATAAGTATTAAAGTCCTCAAGTATGTCAACATCGTTAAGATATGAGATGTTAATTCGTTTTTTTTAAGCAATGCTGTAATATTTTCAGGATGTTCGACCTGTGAACCATACACGTAAGTCTGAAGGTACAAACAATACGATAGGTTCCAGTAGATGCTACATCAAAAGGTTTTAATATCGTCAATGCGCCGAGAAACAAACGTCTATTCTATTAGAAACTCTCACGCTGTCTCCCAAGTTAGATAT
>JABUQX010088023.1:7500-10000 GCA_015478945.1 Trachelipus rathkii
ATTATTATTTATCTCCCTGACAATATACTTCTCCAGCGCATGGTTATGACATTTCGTGTATCAGAACTTCAGATGCTTTTGGGATATGCTGGAAAAAACAAGACTGGTCGTAAAAATGAACTTCAGTCACGAGCTTTAGATATTGTTAGAATGCTGAAAAAAAATAAAAGTTCCAGATCTAGTGTGTGGTTTGTTTCAGGTTATGATGTAAAGATAAGGGACTTGTTATAAAAATCTATTCAGTAGTATATAATAATTAGTAAAAATACTTCTTGTTGTTTCTATTTTCAGTGTTATGGTACTGGATATGAAAATTAGTTTAAGTAGTTGCACTCAATTTTTGAAACGGGTTTTTATACCTCTTCATTTATTTTTTTTGTTTTTCATTTCATTTTTAATATTGACATCATCATCTGAAAACAAGCTATTTTAGTTTTCTGAGTTTCATATGTCTAAGTTATTTTCATTGGCTATAAAAGGTTATTTAAAAATGCTCAAATTTTTAAATTTAGGTAATAATAATAATATAATAACAATAATAACAACAATAATAATAATTAATAATAATAATTAACAATAAAAATAATTATAATAGCAATACTAACTTTTTACACATTCAGTTTCTCTATTTCTCTTTTGGTAATAACTCTGTTCCCAGTTCTTTATTTACATTTTGATAATTGGAATGTCATGCTTATAAATTATACTCCTTTTTCTAAGATAAAAAAAATTCAGTTTTCCCATTAGTTTCAAAATCCATTTTCTTTGCTTTCTCTAATCTTGTACATTAGTTTTGTTTGTAGACTTTTTCTTCTGGATTTTTAAAGCATTGTTAATAGGCAGTTTACCATTATAGTAGACATACTTTTGGTGTATGTATGTATGTATGTCTGTATATATGTATGTATGTGTGGGGATATAAATTATTTAAATGTTTTTGGAACACTAAATATGAATGAGATTGGGATGTAGAGCTTGGAGAGAAGAGTTAAAGCGGGTATCTGGATGTGGGATGAATGCTAGGTGGCAATTGTCATTTTAATATACTGTAAAGGAAAGGTTAAATGTATGCATCTTAAAGCTATCATTATCATAATGACATAATTAATAAAGTAAAATTTTATGCAATTAAGTCTTTATTCTTCAGTATTTTAATCAATTCATAATTTTTATATAACGTTAAGGAAACTCCTGTAACTGTGTGTAGATTATTCATAAGAAAAAAAATTGTTCTATAAGAGGCACCAAAAGAGATTTAATGCTACTTCAGAAAGTTATATGTTGTTGATGCATAAGGACTTGTTGCTGGAAAAGATATAAAAATCAATGTAATTATAAAAAATATGGTAAAAAGATAACATATTCCTCTATGATGTGTTCATCTTTTGTGAAATACTTAACCATCATTGGAAATTCCTTTTTCTTATATTTTTCATGGAAAGATGAAGTATTATATACGCATTATTGATTACTGTGATTTTAAAGTTAATATAAATTAAGATATGAATATCAGTGTGATAATTTCATTATAGTCCGAATATATCATCCCTCTATAAGGGTATGTTTATCCTTTTTTTTTTTTTTTTGTGTGTGCATGTGTGAAATGTGTATACCTAAATATCTTTGAAGTTTATTTTTTTTTTTTTTTAACTTGAAAAGATGAAACATTACACACACACACATTTATAGCCAACTGTGATTTTAAAAATTTATCAAGGTTTGAAACTTGCAACAAGTTTTGTATGTAAGAGAGTTAAAAATTCAGTAACAGGGATGAAACAATGATAAAGACTAAAAAACCAAGGTTAGCATTCAAAACTTAAAGATGAAAGAAAAAATTGATAAAAAAGAAAAAGTTACTTTAGAAAAAAAAAAGATTATATTAAAAAAGTACCAAAAGCTATGTATGAAAGGTAACGTGTAATTGTGAGGATAAGTATAACTTAGCGATACTTTATGACAACTACTACAATGATTACAGACTGATTGTGTACTTAAATTTTAGACAATCTCATTTTTTCCTTTTAACAACAACTTGTATTCAATTTTATGTAATATGTACAATTAATTTTTTTATTTACAAAATTCATTAAAACTCTTAAAACTACATTTTTTTTTTTATTTAAACAACCTTGTTACCTACTTATTTGGTATTATGTCTAAAATGAAACAAAATTTTGCTATAATATGCAGATATAGTGTATGGAACTTATTTTTCATTATGCTTTTAAAATTTAGTAAACATCCCAGTTTTATTAGCAAAAGAGAGCTTTTACAAGTAAAATAATAATTACATTATTTATATATATATATATATATATATATATATATTATATATATATATATATATATATATATATATATATATATATATATATATATATATATATATATATTATATATAATTCTATATATATATATATATATATATATATAATATGAGGTGCTACCCAAAATATCTGAGATTTTGAATATACCACCCAAACTAATAGCAGTTTGA
>JABUQX010088023.1:15000-16945 GCA_015478945.1 Trachelipus rathkii
TTTTCAAGTTTTTTTCTACTAATAAACCCTTAAAAGCGTCGTCTTGGCAAACATAAAGGTTCATAATTTTTTTTTTCGCCAAAAGATTTAGGGGGGGTCCAGTTATACCCCATGGCTGGCCCATGTATATATATATATATATTATATATATATATATATATATATATATATATATATATATATATTTATAATATATCATATATATATATATTTATATATAATAATAATATATATTTATTATATATATATATATATATATATATATATATATATATATATATATATATATTAATATATATATATATATATTATAATATTATATATAATATATATATATATTATGGACATTTATAAGAGTTTTTTGACTCCGTTTTTTATCGGGAAAATTCCTCTAAAAGTTCCAGCCCATTAACTGACTTTTCTTTATTTTAATAATTTATAGGTAAATTTTTTATAAAATATTTTCTAGTAATTTATGACATTTTTTAAAAATTAGCAAAGATTATTAATTATTATTTATTATTATTAATTATTATTATTATATATTATTATTATTATTATTATTATTATTATATTTAACTTTAATATGTAATTTGATTTTTTTTTTCTAAGCTCTTTTATTTTCGATTATTATTATTATTGAAAATGGTAATTTGTTAATTTTAAAAAAATTCCAACCCGGACCCGCGAAGCGTAGCGAGCGGGGCCCCGCTTGCGGGGGACGGGGGGAAGATATAGAGGGGGGGGGCCGAAGGCCCCACCCCAGATCAAAAATAAAATAAATGAAACTCTCAATATGCAAGTTAACAATCATCTTGCATCTCTATAACTTTGCCACATATTTCAATTGAAACTGAAAAAAATTGTTTAACCATATCACATTAGTTTATAACCTCACGTTGTGAAGCGCAAAAAAAATAAAAATCTCTGTAATTGTGTTTTATAAAGTTTTGCGTCCTTTGATTAAATTTGCATTTGAATCCAGCAATTTTAACTAATGTATTTAACCTCAAATCATTGAAATTACGTTACATTTTTATTAATTTTCGTTCTCTAATGGAGTCAACCACTTATAAATAAGCCAATTATAGATTTATATGATATATATATATATTATATATACTGAATAAAATATCTTATATTATATATATATCTATATTATATATAATATTATATATTATATTATATACTATATATATATATATATATATATTATATATATATATATATATATATATACCATATATATATATATATCGATAATATATATAATATATATATAATATAATATTTTGTTGCTACCGAACCTCTATCCCATGAATTTTATGGGTTGATTTCCTACTGCAGTTGGGTCTTGGTCAGGCAAATTGTTATACATGTATTTCTAACCAAGTGGATTAGAATGCTAAGATTATCTAGGCTTGATAGCAAGTCCTGTGCTTTGGCTCTATCGCATTTGGAAATTCTATCCACTGTGGATGTGATTTCGCATCCAAATGAGCTGACCTTATGATAGAAGCATGAGAGAGAGCGTGATTTTGTATGTTATAATAAATTGTTCTGTTGTAAGTGTTGGATATGTTTTTTAGTGATGTGTGGGTATTGAGATTAGTGTTATTGACTATGCTGTAACTGTAATGAAATATTACAGAAAATCTTCTACTGAAGCAATTTTTTGTCCTTTCAGGTAGCCAGAGAGAGATTTGAACTCTCACGAGATTAAAATTATGATCATTAAATGAGAAAAGACTCGTTTTAGTCTTCTGATGGAGCTCCATGATATATATATATTATATATATAGTATATATATAGTATATATAATATAGTACTATATATATATATATATATATATATAATATATATATATATAATATATATATATATATATAATATATAATATATATATATAGCGTCGGGCGGGTGACGTGGACCACTTTAGGTATA
>JABUQX010088024.1:0-2500 GCA_015478945.1 Trachelipus rathkii
CTTTTATTCTTTCAATTTTATTTCTAATTGCATCACTGTAATATTTACATTTTACTTTGCTGGTGCCGTAGACATTAAGAACTTCAGTCCATTCATTTCCTAGTTTTCTTCCGGATCCCAGAGTCTTTGGCATTACTGTTATAATCAAACTTATAATAACTTAGCGAAAATGTGAAAAAGCAAACAATTAAATTAATATGAAATGGCATTATTGGCAGAAAAGGAAGAAAATGAAAAAACCCAATTTCCCCCGGGTTTTTTCGGGTTTTAGATAAAAAAACCGAAAACCCGGGCCCCACTGGGCTTTTCAAAAAAAATGGGTTTTTTGCAACCCTCGGTGACAAGTCTTCCGATTCCCTTCTTTTCTTAAAAAGCACTGCTGATGTTTTGGTGGGAGAGAAATGGAAGCCATGGGAATTACTCCATTGTGAAATATTCCATAGCTAGTTAAAGTTGCCCGCTCCGAGAAAGGCAGCTGGCACCGGCCTATATATAAGCGCAGGTCATCACATAGAAAAACATTGACCATCGCTGTAGATAGAAGTAATCGATGTCATTAATTCGAGAAGAAGGAGTTGTGGAGTTGACAGTCGAAATATAAGTTCGAAAATATTGTTGAAATGTTTGGCGATTAATTAACAGAGATCTCTCTGCAGATGTTTTAAAAATAATCATGTTTATGGAGGTACGGGTTCTTTTGTATTGAATTTCTTCTTCTTGAGTTTCTTCTTCTCTCGGTTAGCTTGTGCGCACTCTTGGGCCAAGGGGTTGCCGACCGTCTGCTTGTGGAAGAATGCGGAATGTAAGCTTCCGCTGCTGTGATGACAAATTGCTGTAAGAAGTGAAAGCATCATCATCAACAGTCGGAATCCGCTTATTGAAGGGAGAAGTGGGATAGCTGTAGCCCGATAAAAAGGAGCCCACTCCGCTCGGTCATAACACCAGCTGGAGTTAGATTTTTAATATTGGGCTCGGTACAGGCTCATTTAAAGCTATTGGGTAATGATCACTGCCCTATAAATAATCAAAGCGGACCAGGTAAAGCGATCCAAAAGGAAATGGGAGAAAAAGGAAATATCAATACAGAAAGAAGAGTGTGTATTTAATCGTTCATTTGTAGGGAGTCCTTTGTTAGGCATCCCAGGGAAAAGGGTGTTAGAAGATCTACAAGTATCTTGGACTTAGACGAGGTGACAAAGTCGCCAAATAAGTGGTGACGGAGGTTGAAGTCTCCTAGTATAACAACCGGAGTAGGGAGCTGTTTAAAAAGATCAGCAAAGTCGACCTTAGTAAATTCAGTACTAGGAGTCAAGTAGGTCGAGCAGATAGTAAAGTCGATAGACAAATGAATTCGTGCTGCCACTGCATGAAGTTTAGTTTGAAGGGGGACTGGAGAAAAGTTATAATGGTATTCTGCACCTCCCTATCATTGTTACTCTTTCTATAGAGGTTAGCGGCGATTTATATTCCGACGGTTGAAAGTCGCGATGACATAGTCGATGTTCCTGCAAACATATGCACTTTGGTATACATATGTTTATTAGTTGAACAAGTTCTTCAAAATTATAGTAGTAGCCACGACAATTCCATTGAAGGAAACTGGCCATTGTATGTTGTTATAAATATTATGAGGATGGTCTTTTTGAGACAACTGTCTCTATGTGAATAGGGGTAGTGTTGGAGGTGGGACAAATTGGGAGGAAGCTGAGACGTGAGTCTGGACGAAGAGGGGCAACAAAATCCTGGTGGTTATATATTATATAGTAATAATATATTATATATATATATATATATATATATATATACTATATATAATATATATTATATATATATAATATATATATATATATATATATATATATATAGTATATATTATATATATATATATATATATATATATATATATATATATATATAATCATATTTTAATGAATGCTTCGAGCCCACATGAATTTCAATTATAACATATCTATATTTTAAAAATTCCTATCACAATTAACAAAAAACCAAAATTGTGAAATTATGCCATGAAATTTCCTAGAATCCGGCATTTTAAGAAGAGTTGTAGGACCTGTTATGTTTTACGACTCCGTCAGTTTTGATATTTTTTTGTTTTTTTTCAAATATATTTCTAGTATATGATCCTAACAATCAATTTAAGTGGTGACGGACATGATTCAAAAATATATAGGACCTGTTACGTTTTACGACTCCGTCAGTTTTATTTTTTTTTTTTAACAAAAGGAATACCCAAGGGTAAACCGCAAAGATGGCAGGAGTCGGGGTCTCTCGGCCTTCCGGGGTACGACTATTTCCCCCCTCCGGGGAGGGTTTCCGGAACCCCCGCTCTTTGGTATTTGGGTGTCGCGGGGGTTCCTCCGCCTCTCCTCTACGGGGTATGGAAAACGTCCCCCCTCGGTCCCCCGTCGACTCGAGCTCCCTAATTTTTTTATTTTTTATTTTTTTACATTTTTGTAATAAGCTTTATATGCTGATTCCA
>JABUQX010088024.1:7500-10000 GCA_015478945.1 Trachelipus rathkii
AGTCCTTTAGGTCCATTATAAAAGCAGAATTATTTTCTTAAAAGAAAAGCGTTCTTTGCGCATAAACAACACAAAGTATCTATTTGCAGAATATATATATATATATATATATATATATATATATATATATATATATATATATATATATTATATAATATATATATATATATATATATATATATATATAATATATATATATATATATATATATATATATATATATATATAATATACTAACAAACACGGTCATCATCATCATCTACCTCTTATCCCCAGATTGGGGGTGAGGTGTATTGCCTGCCACCCGGAACAGAAAAGTAGTAAAACATGACTCCAACTGAGAACCCGTCGCAGCAGAAAAATACACCCTAGGGATTTCAACGGATGCTACGGACCCACATCTGTGTAATTCGGTCAATGTGGGGTTACCCCTGGGCAAAGCCGCACACCATACCTCCTCACAAAATCCTGCCATTTACTCCTGTTATGCACCTTCTCGCCTCTGTCAAATCCTCGCATTCCTTTACTGACTCTCCAATTTTTTCTTCTATACATCCGCTTAACCAACCGACTATAATCCATCCTTTCTAATGTACTCTCGTTTATTCTTTCATTTACACACTCCCTAATGCGTTCATTCTTCATTTTATCAATTCTTTCTCACACCTAACACGCGCCCTAGATTGTCCCAGTGAACACCTTTGTACGTAGAATCTATACCTTAATATATTATATATATATAAATATTATATATATATATATATATATATATATATATATTATATAATATATATCTATATTATATATATATATATATATATAATATATATATATATATATATATATATATATATATATATATATATATATATATATATATATATATATATATATATATATATATATATATATTTTGCACACACCCCGAGGAATGAAAATAGTATGGAAATAAAACTTTATTGAAATTGATAGCTATTAGAAGTCACTCCGTATCTCCATCTTTCAAGTAAATTATAAAAATATGAAGGAAATGAAAATGATTCCAAAAAAGTTGACTATGTTACCGCATTCATTCTACGTAAAAAACACACAAACTAATATTTCTTAAAATTACAGTTAACAAAATTGTCATTTATAAAGTTTTCATTAGTATTAAAATTATTTATATTTCAAACAAAAACGGATTCTAAAAATTTTCTTTTATTTAAACTTTCTACCTTAAAAATTAATTCTGAATTGTCCAAGAGTATTCTATGATTGTGATTCAAGCGATGGCGGTGTAAAGAATAATAATCATCGCCTGTGTTCAATGAATACTTATGTTGTGCAATTCTTCTGGAGAAGTCTGAGGTCTCACCAATGTAAACCTAATCACAGTCTTTGCAAGGTATCTCATAAATGCTCGCTTGTGAGTCGTCACATTTCTTATCTCTATAATGCAACATTCATCTAATAATTGACGGGACATATTGGACCAGAGTAATGTCAGAGGGCAAAAGGTTCTTCACTTTTTCAACAAGGAATTTCATCATCTAGATTTCAAAAGCTCTTCATAATTTCTTTCTTTGTTTGCTTGTAAAGAGTGGGAGGAGAACCAATGTATATAACTATTAACATGAGTCTTTTTTCTAATGACTTTAAAGTGTATTATTACATGGCCCTCCCGTATCAGTAAATATCCAAGAATGGCAGACAACCTTCCTTTTCCCTCTCCACAGTGAATTTAATGGCAGGTACAACAAAAGAGTTCAATTTTCTAAATACCAAATCTACAGTACCATCTGGTAGAATAATAGAAACGTCATCTACATATTTGCACCAATTGAAAGGCTGTACCAGAACCAGTATCCCAGAATTTCTCTTCAAACATTTCCATGCAAATATTGCTGAGGACTGGAGAGATCATCGATCCCATGCTTTGGCCTGATATTTGAGAGTAAAATTACCTACTGAATAAAAAATGGAAGTGAGATGGACAAAATCTTATCGAGGCAAAAAACATTTATGTGTCAGTGTTAATTTCGTGTGGTGATGAGAACATGATTTTTCCAAGCACTCGGAATATTGCTGAAATAGTGAAGATTATTTAAAAGTATTTTTTCCCCCTTTAAATTGCTCTACTGAAAAGTTGCGAAATTGTCGTTTAAGATTTTTTGCCTTTCAAGCGACGTTATATATATACCGTATATATATATATATATATATATATATATATATATAATATATATATAATATATATATAATATATATATATATATATATATATAATATATATATATATATATATATATAATATATAATTCATATAGATATTATATTTATATTTTATATATATATATATATATATTATATATATATATATATATATATATATATATTATTATATATCATTATTGTATTTAATATATTTTTTTGTAATTTAATCTATGTATAATATATATATATATATATATATACTATATATATATATAATATATATATATATATATAATATATATAT
>JABUQX010088024.1:15000-20000 GCA_015478945.1 Trachelipus rathkii
GTATCATGGTTATGCATTGGGAGGTATGTGGTTCTGCTATGGTGGCGATTTGTAGTGCCATGTCGTATGGTCTGTTTGGGCCCGCGTTGTTGGTTTGTACTTGATCTCAGCATGGTTATCTGGTTGCTGTGATTCTCGAAATATGTGATGGTTGCGAGCTGTGTGTGTAGTGTTGGGCTTTTCTACGTTACGTTTATTGGAGTGTATGCGGTTGTGCGGTATTGCTGAGGGTTTTACGGTTTTTATTGTGCTTTGCTGGCACGTTGCTTTGTATGTTGTGTGTTGAGGGGTGAGTTGTGTGAGCTGCTGGGCTTCTTTGCTGGCCGTCGCGCGTTTCTACCTATTCGTTCCGTGCGATACGAAATCTATTTTCTTAGTATGTTTGCACCACTTCTCATACAAACTTTTATCTCTTCTGTATGACGCTTGTCGTGCCTTGGGTGGCGTTTCTTCGTATTTTATAGGGTATGATCAGGCACATCCATCTAGTGCTTCTGTTATTCTTTTTTTCCACCCTGCGTTAATTTCTATCATCTCAGGGTTTTTATCGTCGAGCTTTTAATCGTCAGTTCCCTACTACCGGTTTGTGGTACTCATTCTCCCTTATAATGGATTACTAATTACATCACTTCATCTAGCTGAGCTTCAGCTGCACACCAGACTTGTCTTCCTCCTCCGTATCATTCTATATGCACTACTCATATAACTTTTAGCTCTACTTCTGAGTCTACGAGAGTCTATCTCACGTTGTGCTCACTACTGAGTTGTTTCGTGGCCACACACACCATCGCACACGGGCGGTTATTTATACAGGAGCTCTCTATACCGTGCACCGCATCTATCCGATCTGGCTCGCACTTGCATCACTCATCTCTATCTTTACCATCACATCTAACATCCATACTATCGCACCTCGTTTTCCACACACAAATGAGGATCGATTTCACTTTTCGGGGTATTCTCAATCCATCACAGCCCACATCTTGATATAATTTGATTTATTATATTAGGTTATAGTTATTAGTTTTATTTAGATCATTCACAACATATTAGAGTGGTATATATCTTCTTTATCTAAACTATTATTATTGAATTGAATTTACGTCAATTATCTTATCTGTTCTGTAATATGTCATTCATTATCATTCTTATTATCATGAAATAAATTCTATTAGAGATGATACAATTATATTCATACACTCATCATTTTATATTATTTATATTTTATTTATCATATTTATTTTCTATATTTTAACCTTCATGTATATCTTATTTAATTATTAATTATTCATAAACACTAATACATGAATACAAAAAAAATTATTCTACAAGGTATTCTACATACTTATATTCAGATCGGGTGCGCCTATCCCTATGTGTGGCGGGTACAAAAAAAATTGCTGACATCGTATGTCCTGCATGTCGTAGAAGGTAACTAAGTGATGGTGGTAGTTGGGTTGGCTGCCACTACCACTTATCTTTTTGCCAGGAATCATACATGGCTCAGAAGAATGGTCGTGACGCCGTAAGCGGCCTCTATCTTTCCGGCGAAAATGTATGAATCGTTGGATACATGAATGTCAGGGAAATAAATGTTGAGGAGAAAGAGGAGTAGAGAGGTGATGGATGTATTCAGAAGGGCAAATTTGATTTGCTAGCTGTGACTGAAACATAAGATGGAAGGAAACGGTGAAAATGAGTGGTGTGGTGTGAAAAATGTGTTTGTGTTGGTGTGGAAAGGAATGAAGGGGGGGACAAAGATTTGCAATTCTGATGAGTGACTTTGGTAGATAGAGAGCATGGTAGATTTTGTGTGTGTGAATTGCAAGAATTCTAAAGGTTAAATTAAGTTTGAAAAGGTCAATATATATGTGTGGTTGGAACATATGGTCCATCTGAGGGTAAATGTTGAAGAGTGCGATTTCCTGGGATAATCTAAATGATGTTTTGGATGGGTGAGTAGGGGATTTAGTTCATTTGCCACATATCTGCCCACCTAAGGATTTTTTTTTTATAGTTGTCACCACCACTCCACAGTCAGAGCCCTATTCAAGGAGGGAATGCAGTACGCTCAAAAGTTCACCCTCTCAGCGCAAAATTACGCAGATGCAGCAAGCAGACGCAGGCTTTAAAAGGTGAGGGAGAATTAAATTCAGCTAGGACTAGCAGAGATGGAAGAGAATTTCCACACGAACAGAGGGGCGGGAAAGAAGGGTAGCACCCCCAGCGAACTAGCCTGAAGATACCAATATCAACACAGATACAGCACTCCTTCTTCTACAAGGGCGTCGTAAAGGTGGTGGTACACAAATGATATGTTCCCTCGAGCACTTGCCTCTGAGGTGCCTATAGAATAGACATAAAGCACCAAACAGAACAGTTTATAAGCCTTTTTGGCCTTTGAAACTCGACCCTATCCAAAAGCTGGGTGAAACCAGAGCCCCCCCCCAAGATATGAGAGCAGTACTCCATACAAGGGCGGATGAGACCCTTGTATAGCTGGAGCAACTGAGAAGGAAAAAAAAATCGTAGTCTAAACAGAACTCCGTTTCTTTGAGGCCGCCCTAGCAACCGTTGTGAAGAGAGGTTTCCAAAACATTTTTTTTGTTTATGTTAGGGCCAAGGTGTTATATTGTCAACAGGAGAGACGAGAGAACCGTCGAAAGAGATAGGAAAGTTAGAATGCATTTTTAGAGAAGGAGATTTGCAGAAGTTGGGTTTTTAAAGAATTGAATTTCACAAGGTTGAGACGACCCCACCCGGAAATTCTATTCAGATCAGCGAGAATAGAATAGGAAAGATTAGACGAGAGGCAATTCTAGAAGTAAAAGAGGAAGCAGAACTGAAATGAGTTGAAGAATGAAGGGTCGAGTCATCGGTATTTGAGTGGATAGGGTTAGATGTGCAGGTGAGAAGATCATTAATGAAAAGTAGGAATAAAGTAGGAGATAAGACAGAACCCTGAGGAACACCACTATTGACAGAAAAAGAAGAAGAAGTAGGCCCATCAACAACAGCCGACATTTAGAGATTTGAAAGAAAGCTAGACATAATTAATAAGCAAAGAGAAAGAGGAAACCCAAAGGAGGGGAGCTTGAGAGCAGTGACGCGTGTCATACTCGGTCAAATGCTTTGGATATGTCAAGCGCCACCACGCAAGTCTCCCCGTAGTTCCTTCCTTTTTTTCGGAATAGGTTGGACATTTGCGAGCTTCCAACACTGAGGGAAAGTGCTAGTATTGAGACATAGGGAGTATAGTTGAACGAAGGGCGGGGATAGCACAGAAGCACACTCCCTCAAAACTTGGGGAGGAATGCCATCTGGGCCAACCGTGTTCCTATTCTTCAGAGATTTCAGGGCCCTATGCACCCGATCAAATGTAATCACAGGCAAAGAAATAGGACACCTGAGAGGAGAAGGAGGAGAAGAGAATTCCAAGAATCGTCCTAGGGGTTTGAGTTAGTGGAAAAACGGAGGCCGAAAGAGATTGCCTTTTCAGTTGGAGAATTAAAACAGAACGCATCAGAGGAAGGGAGATTTTAAACAGAAGTTGGCTAAGAGGATGTTTTTGGCAATAAAGGCCAAAAAGATTTGTCAGTAGGAGAACCAGGAAGTTAGCGAACTTTCGTTTGATGAAAGGCCGCTTTGCTCGTCGAAAAGTATCCCTGCAACGATTTCTAAGCTGAATGAAAATTTTTCGAGAGTGATTGGAAGAACGAAGAATTTTTCACCCCGATACGCCACTGTCTCTAGTCCTAAATGGCCCCCAGAGAACAGCACGATGAACCTGGTTAATGAGAGAGAACAAATTTTAGTTAAAAGGAATTTGATTTGCTTAGTGCCATCAACGATTACAGCTCCCTCCCTATCTTTTAAATATTTATATACATCCATCAATTATTCCTAACTGACGTAGCCAATTTGCTATCATCTGCAAACTTGGAACCTTACATTTAGTCCCTGGTCTAAATATTTTATACATATATGAAGAACAGCCACTTGACCTAAGAATCGTTAGGACCACAAACATGTCTCCTCATTTTCATTAACGATTTTCGTTTTCTATATTCATTATTATTAATTAATTATTATTATTATTATTATATTATATATATTATTAAGAGACTTAAGGAACAAAAATTTTGATCGCTTAAATAATTTCGGAGGTTTGACAGCTTATAATAATATATAATATTATATATATACTTATATTATATATATATATATATATATAATAATATATTGCAAACATATACAAAATGTTTTATGTCAATATATATATATATATATATATATATAGAGAGAGAGAGAGAGAGAGAGAGAGAGAGAGAGAGAGCAAAAAAAAAAACTTAAATATATTTTTTTCAAATAATCGTCATCGTCAAAATTTACTATAATCATTATCGTCATCGGCAAAATTTCATAATCGTCCCATCACTAATAAATATATATATATATATATATATATATATATATATATATATATATATATATATATATATATTATTAATATAATATATATATATATATATATATATATTATATATATATATATATATATATATATATAAATATTTGGGGTGTGTGTTGGGAACCGACCAGCTGGGACACCGAAGAAAAAGTGTATTGATCAGTAAACGAATGTCTGAGGAGAGAAATGTGAGTTTGGCATAATAGAAAAGAATGGCGGGGATTTTGGTTGAGGGGGGGATGGCTGTGGCCCAACTGGGCCAAGAGATGAACCCTTACACTGACGATTTTTACCATAGTGAGGGTCCGTTGCGGTCCCGTGAAGCTCTAGGGTGGATTTTCTGACTGCGACGAGTTCTTACTAATTTTCGACTTTTGTCGTATTGTTCTACTGCATTTCTTTTCAGATGCATGTTACGGACCTTACCCACAGTAACTTGGGGAGAAAAAGGTAGAAGAAGAAGAAGATATATATCATATATTAATATATATTATATATATATAATATATATATATATATATATTTATCT
>JABUQX010088024.1:25000-42500 GCA_015478945.1 Trachelipus rathkii
TTTGGATTCGTTAAAAAAAACTCTAAATAACCAAATTTTTTTTTCTTCTGCAAATCCATTTTCTTGTTGACCATTTGAGTATAGATTCATTCCTACGAACTCTTTCTCATCCTTTTCAGTGGACGTGCATTGCTCATCACTGCTCTTTACTTTCACTATTACAAAACCTCTCTGAACTCTTTTAATTGCATAACTCATTATGGTAGCTCATATCCTCATCTCATTATCGCATCTCTGACCCAGATTTTGGGACATTATCCTCTCCTCACATATACCTATTTGAAATCAGTAACTATTCTTCCTTCACTAATTGTCCTTGACTTGCAGACTTACAAACATCTTGAATCGGGTTATGTCGTCCTGTATAATCTGAATTGTATATTGACTTTTTCAACTCTGGTGGTTCAATATGTAGGCCCTGGTCGTTCCCCACCTAAATGTTATGTAGAATAATATGATTAAATACTTTAAAAATTCTACGTAATGGTAAGAAAAAAAAATATATATTTATTTTATGCAATTGTAATAATAATAATGTAACAATTTAAAAATAATATTTTAAAACTTATGCACGTTTTTCATAAAATTAATTATCATCTTTGTTAAGGCTTACGAAGTGGACAGTCAACCGCCTGTGCGAAACGTTCTAATAATTAGAGGGAATTGCGTCTTCTGTGGAGTTTTCATATTTTATATATATATATAGTTATATAATATATATATATATATAATTTATATATATATATTATATATAGTATATTATATATATACATATATATATCTATATATATTAAATTTATTATAGTATATATATATAATATTTATTATATATTATATATATTATAGGCCTCATATATACAGTATATATATATATAATATATTATATTATATCTATTATATATATTATATATCATATATATATATATATATTTATATATATATATTATATATATATAGTATAATCTATAATATAGATATATATATATATAGTATATATATAGAGATATAATATTATATAAATATATATATATATATATATATATATTATATATATAATATATATATGATATAATATTATATATTATATATATATTATATAAATATAATATATAATAATATACATAATATATATATAGTTAATAATTTATTAATTATAATATTGTAGGTTACTTTTCTTACCCTTCGTATGATTGTTTTGATTTTAACTGTATATTCATATATATCGATAAAGATTATAAAAACAAACTATTTTTATTTTAATGTGAATAGAAGTCTAATTTAAAAGACAATAAAAAACGACAAAAAATGACGAAAAGTGCTTCACTTGTTTTTAATAAAATTAAACTATAAATTTATATTTTACTCGTAAATTAATTAGTATTCTAGCAGAAATGGAATTAAGTGACTATATACGAATTGTGTTCAAGTGACTGGTCTACCTTTAGTTTTTTTGGCAATACTTCCAATTATTGTGACGAATAGAAAATGTAAACGCATGCAATATTGAATGGGTGACATTAGAAAAAGGCGCAAAAGTTTTTTTATACAAATTCTTTCGGGTGTTCAAACTAAACGTAATACCCACTGCGTAGACCGCCCCGATGTCAGGCAGGTTTGGCGGTCTTTCGGCCTCTAGGTGGACTACAGGGGGGGACTAATCCCCCTCCGGGGATGGTCTCCCTCTGTCCCCCAATGGCTCGAGCCCCCTAAAAAGGTAAATACCCTTTGCCATTGTCTGCAATATCAAATTTGGCACAAATCTGTCGCCAAATCGATGCTGCGTGAAAGTCTTAGCGCCCATAATATATATAATTATAATTATATATAATATATGTAGTAAATAATATATAATATATATTATATTATATATATATATATATATATTATTATAATATATAATAATATTAGTTAGTGATGTACTATAATCGTCATCGTCATCGTCATCGGCAAAAATCGGCATAGTTTTTTTTTCACATCGTCATCCGTCATCTGTCTGCGTCTAACATGTCCGCCGCATCTATTTTGCGATCTAAGTTTGAACAATAATTAACGAATTTATTGCAATATTAAATTAAAACTCAATAATAATAATAACTAATAAATCAAATAATAATAATAATATATTAATAATAATAATATGATAATAATAATAATATAATTAATAGTGAAAAATATAATATAATATATAATATTATAGTATATTATATATATATATTATATATATATAATATATATATATATATATATATATATATATATATTATATATATATATATGATATATATATATATCATATATATATATTAGTAATGTATCGGATACTATATATATGATAATATATATTATATATATATATATATTATATATATATATATAGTATAGTATATTATATCTCTATATATTAATATATGTATATATTATATATACATATTATATAATATATAATATATTATATATATATATATATATATATATTATATTATATATATATATATATTATATTAATATATATATAATATAAATATATTATAACCATTTTGCTTATGGTATGTATGACATTCCAGTGCTAATGGTTCGCCTTTTCTGTTTATCGTTCATATCCACACTCATCCTCCAGACAACAATATCAATACCAACTTATATCCACACCCCTTTTTCTAGACAACATATCTTACACGACATCCTATCCCTTATATCCACACGTGTAGGGAGAAAAAATTGCCCACATGCGTATGTCCTGCGTGTCGTAGAAGGCGACTAAGGGACGGTGGAGTTAGGTTGGCTGCTCACAACCACTTATCTTTTGCCAGAATGCTAATGCATGCTCGGAGAAGGTCGTGATCGCAGTACGCGCCCTTCTATCCTTCGGCGAAAATTTATGAATCGTATCTGTATATGGAATGTCAGAGGACTAAATGTTGAGGAGATGAGGAGAAGGTGATTGGATGTTATTAGATAAGGGCAAAATTTGATTGCTCCGCTGTGGACTGACAAAGATGAAAGGAAACGGTGAAGTGAGTGGTGTGGTGTGAATGTGTTTGTGTTGCTGTGGAAATGAATGGAGAGGGGGCTAGAAGGATTTGCAATTCTGTGTGAGTGAGTTGTGGTAGAGATCTATGGTAGATTTGTGTGTGTGAGTACTAGAAGTCTAAAGGTTAAATTTAAGTTTGAAAAGGTCAAAATTTGTGTGGTTGCGACATTGATCCATCTGAGGGTAATGTTGAAAAGAGTACGATTTTCTGGGATAATCTGAATGATGTTTTGGATCGGGGGAATAGGAGATTCAGTTCATTTGCCACATATCTGCCATTCAAGGATTTTTTTTTTACTAGTTGTCACCACCACTCACGGGCAGAGCCCTATTCAGGAGGGGGTTATTACTCTCAAAGTTCACCCTCTAGCGCAAATTACGCATATGAGCACATACGCAAAGGTTTTAAAGTGAGGGGATTAAAATCCATAAGGAAATACAGAAGATGGAAGAGAATTCACAAAACAGAGGTGGCTTGGGGGAAGAGGAAGCACCACAGCAACTAGCCTGGAGTTACCCACTGTCAACACAATACTCGTGCGCTGATACAGCCACTATTGTGTCTCGAAGGCGTCGTAAAGGTGGTGGTTCACGCGGAGTGATAAGTTACGCCTCGAGCACTTGCGCTTGCGGGTACCTATAGGAAGAGATAAAGCCCAACAATCGCTCGCAAAGATAGAGTGGTCCAAGTGAACTGGAAGTACAGAACAGTTTTATAAGCCTTTTTTTGCCGTTGACTCGACCTGTCCAAAAGCCGGGTGAAACCAAGCCCCCCCCATAATGAGAGCAGTACGCCATACTGGGCGGATGAGACCCTTTTGTAATAGCGGAGTAACTGAGAAAGGAGGAAAGTCTCACAGCATCCTAAACAGAACTTCCAGTTTCTTTGAGGCCGCAGCAACCGTTGTGTGTGAGGTTTCCAAGACATTTTTTTGGTTCATGTTAAGGCCAACATGCATGTTTATATTGTCAACAGGAGAGAAGGACAGAACCGTCGAAAGAGACAGGAATAGTTTGAAGGTATTTGGAAAGATTTTAGTCAAAGTTTGGGTTTTTTAAGAATTGAATTCCACAGTATTTCTATCCATCAGCGAGCATAAATCGGTAAAGATTAAGACGGAGAGGCAGTTCCAGAGTAAAGTGGGATAGAATTGATATGAGTTAAGAATGAAGGGGTCGAGTCATCGGAATAACGACGTGGATCAGAGTTAGAGGTGCAGACGAGATCATTAATGAAAAGTAGGAAATAAAGTAGGAGAAGCCAAACGAACCCTGAGGAACACCAACTATTGACAGAAAAGAAGAAGAAGTCGCCCATAACCACAGCCGATATTGGCGATTTGAAAGAAAGCTAGATATAAGTAAGGAAAGAGAAGGAGGAAACCAAAGGAGGGGAGCTTTGGAGAGCAGTGATGCGTGCCATACCCGGTCAATGCTTTGGATATGTCAGCCACCACGCAAGTCCTCCCGTAGTTCCTTAAGAGCGAAAAACCATAAATCGGTTTTGATAGGAATGTATATCGCCAGTAGACTTCATGCAAAGAGAGCCGTACTGGCGAAATCGAGTGAGTTTCCAGATGATTTAGAAGTGAGTTGAGAAGGGTTTTCAAGATCTTAGATAGAATACAGTGAGAGCTACAGGGCGCTAGTTAGAAGGACAGAGCGCCTTCCTTTTTTTCGGAATAAATTGGACATGTGAGAGCTTCCAACACGGAGGGAAGTGCTAGTATTGAGACTAGATTATATTTGAGCGAGGGGCCGAAGAGATAGCCTTTTCAGTTGGAGAATTAGCAACACAATGATCTCAGATCGAATAAGAGGAGGAAAGGCAGAATTACAGAAGGCTGAGATGAAGATTTGTCAGTAGGGAACCAAGGAGGTTAGCGCACTTTCCTTTGATGAAAGCCACCTTTGCTCGTCGAAGAGTATCCTGCAGACGATTTCTAGCTGAATGAAAATTAGCGAGACTGTGATAGGAAACGAGAATTTTTCCACACTCTATAGGCACTGCCTCTAGCCTGAATGGCCATAGAGCAAGCACGATCGATACATCGATGAAAAGGAAAGAAGATTTAAAAGATAAGGAGGGAGCTGTAATCGTTGATGGGATGAAAAGGTTCCTTCCTTCTTCAGATAAATTTTTCTTTCCTCATTCATTCCTTCAAAACTAAATCTTTCTTTCCCCATAATCCATGGTTCAATCGTGCTTATTCTCTGGCCCATTCAGGCTAGAGACATGTGCCTATTTCTCGAGTGTGAAATTCTCGTTTTCCTTCCACCTCTCGCTAATTTCAATTCAGCTAGAACTCGTTGCAGGGATACTCTTCGACGAGCAAGCTGGCTTTCATCAAGGAAAGGGGCGCTAACCTCCTAGGTTCTCCTACTGAAAATCTTTCATCTCTAGCAACTTCTGAAATCTGCTTTCCTCCTCTTATTCGAGGTCTGATCATTGTGTTGGCTAATTCTCCCACTCTGAAAAGGCTTAATCTCTTCGGCCCCTCGCCTCCAACTATATAATCTTATGTCTCAATCTGCACTTATTCCCTCCCTCAAGTGTTGGAAGCTCTCCCATGTCCCACCTATTCCGAAAAAAAGGAGCCGCTCGATCCTTCTAACTATCGCCCTGTAAGCCTTCACTTGTATTCTATCTAAGAATCTTTGCAACCTTTTCTCAACTCATTCTAGATCATTTCTCGGAAACTCCCTCCATTCGCCAGTACGGCTCCGTTGCATGAAGTTCTACTGGCGATATACATTCCAAACCGATCTATGGTTTTTCGCTCTTAGGAACTACGGGGAGACTTGGGTGGTGGCGCTTGACATATCCAAAGCATTTGACCGAGTAATGCACGCATACTTGCTCTCCAAGCTCCCTCTTTTGGGTTTCCTCCTCTCTTTGTTTACTTATATCTAGCTTTCTTTCAAAGCGCTCAACATCGGCTGTTGTTGATGGGGCTCTGTCTTCTTCTTCTGTTTTCTGTCAATAGTGGTGTTCCTCAGGGTTCTGTTCCCTTATCTCCTACTTTATTCCTACTTTTCATTAATGATCTTCTCACCTGCACCTCTAACTCTATCCACTCGTATCCGATGACTCGACACCTTTCATTCTTTAACTCATATCATTCTACTCCACTTTTACTTCTGGAACTGCCTCTCGTCTAATCTTTCCGATTTTTATTCTCGCTGATGGTAGAAATAACTTTGGTGAAACTTCAAATTCTTTGTCAAAACCCAACTTGACAATCTCTTTTCCAAAATAGCTTCTAACTTTCCTGTCTTTTTCGACGGTTCCTGTCGTCTCTCTGTTGACAATATAAACACCTTGGCCTTAACATGAAACAAAAAATGTCTTGGACCTCACATAGCACAACGGTTGCTAGGGCGGCCTCAAAGAACTGGAAGTTCTGTTTAGACTGTGAGACTTTTCCTCTTTCTCAGTTACTCCGCTATACAAAGGTCTCATCGCCCTGTATGGAGTACTGCTCTCATATATGGGGGGGGGCTCTGGTTTTCACACCCGGCTTTTTGACAGGGTCGAGTCAACGGCAAAGAAGCTTATTAAACTGTTCTGTACTTTCAAGTTCAACTTGATCCTCTATCTTTGCGAGGCGATGTTGGTGCTTTCTCTCTATCCTATAGGTACCGCGCGGCAAGTGCTCGAGGAACTGTCCACTCGCGTACCACCACCTTTTAGACGCCTCGTAGCACAATAGGTGCTGTATCTGCGCACGAGTATTGTGTTGACATTTGGTTAGCTCCAGGCTAGTTTGCTGTGGGTGCTTCCTTCTTTCTCCCCACCCCTTCAATTTGTGGACACTTCTCTTCCATCTTTGTATTTCCTACTGAATTTAATCCCCTCACTTTAAAGCCTTCGCCTGTGCTCATCATATGCGTAATTTGCGCTAGAGGGTGAACTTTTGAGAGTAATACACCCCTTCTTAATAGGGTCTGCCCGTGAGTGGTGGTGACAACTGTAAAAAAAAAATCCTTGAATGGGGCAGATATGTGGCGGAATGAACTGAATCTCGCTATTCACCGCGCCATCCAAAAGCCATCATTCAGAATATACCAGACAATGCACTGCTTTCAACATTACCCTCTAGATGGATGCATATGTCGCACAGACACAAATTTTGCCATTCAAACTTAAATTTAACCTTTAGAGTTCTAGTACTCCTCCACACACACAAAATCTACCATATGATTCTCTACACAACTCTCTCAACAAATTGCAAATCCCCTTCTATCCGCCCTCTCATTCCTTTCCACAGCAACACAAACATTTCACACCAAACCACACACCTCATTTTCACCGTTTCCTTTCCATCTTTGTTTTCAGTCAGCGAGCACATCAAATTTGCCCTTTCTAAAACATCCATCACCTCTCTCCTCAATCTCCTCAACATTTATTCCTCTGACATTTCCATGTACAGATACGATTCCTACATTTTCGCCGAAGGTAGAAGGGCGCTTCTGCGATCACGACCTTCTCCGAGGCATGCATTAAAGCAATTCTGGCAAAAGATAAGTGGTAGTAGGCAAGCCAACCAACTCCCACCGTCTTAGTCGCCTTCCTACGACACGCAAGGACAATACGATGGTGGGCAATTTTTTCTTCCTACACGTATGGATAAAAAGGGATAGGGATGTCTGTAAGATGTTGTCTAGCAGAGGGTGTGGATATAATACTGTGGTATATGATATGTTGTACTGGGAGGATGTAGTGTGGATATGAACGCATAACAGAAGGCGAACCATTAGGCACTGATATGTTATACATTCCATAAGCAAAATGGGTATATATATATATATATATTATTATATTATTATATTATATTTATATGGTATATATATATATATATATCTATATATTATATATATATATATATATATATATATGCTAATATATATATATATAGTATATTATATATATATTATTATATATATATTATATATATATATATATATAAGTATAATATTATAGATATTATATTTATATATATTATATATATATACATAATATATATATATATTATATATATATATATATAGTATATATATATATATAGTATATATATTATATATATTTTATATTATAATATATATATATATATATATATATATTATATATATATAGATTATTATTATTAGTTATTATTATTAGTTTTTTACTATTTTAATGTATATTATTTATTATTATTATTATTATTCATTATTATTATTATTATTATTATTATTATTTTTTTTTTTTTTATATTATTTTTTTTTTTAATTATTATTATTATTAATTATTGGTTTTAATATTATTCAAAATTCTTTAATATTTGTTTTCAGTAATCGGCAAAATAATCGGCGGAATTTGACGATGAACGATGACGATGACCGATGTGAAAAAAATACTGCGATTTTTGCCGATGACGAGACGATGACGATTATGCGTCCATACTAATTATATATATATATATATATATATCTATATATATATATTTTATATATATCTATATATATATATATATATATATATCATATTATATAATAGTATATATATGGGCGCTAAGACTTTTACGCAGCATCGATTTGGCACAGATTTGTGCAATTTTGTATATGCAGTAATGGCAAAAGGGGTATTTACCCTTTTTAGGGGGCTCGACCGAAGGGGGACGGAGGGGGGACGTTTCATGAACCCGGAGGGGGATAAGTCCCCCTGTATCCACTAGAGGCCGAGAGCCCCGATTTCCTGACATCGGTGGGCGGTCTACTGCGTGGGTATTCGTTAGTTTTTGAACACGTGAAAAATTTTATAAAAAAACTTTTCCGCCTTTTTTCTTAAGTGTCACATTCAATTTGCATGCGTTACATTTCTTATTCGTCACAATTAGTTGGAAATATTGCAAAAAACATAAAAGTGACCAGTCACTTGAACAAATTTCGTATATGTCACTTACTTCATGTGTTGCCTTTCGAAGAAGTTACCATGGCTCTCTTTGAATTTTAAATACTATACTCGAGTATAAAAATTCTTATTAAATATATATAACAGTTCTCTTTCTTATGCACAAAATACAAGATGATAATGCTTTCATATATATCAGGCTGGACTATATTTATTCTTGGTAGGTTTTATCTTGTAGACTATTTATTTTTATAAATATTCAACGTATATTCTCACGCATTCATTACACACATATAAATATATCTATGTCATAAATACAATTATACTATGATTTGAATCGTATATATAGACTACATTGACTAGATCTTTAGACAAGTAATTAGAGCCATAGGCAATTTATCTGATATGATTACGGGAACTCAGAGAACAAGTATAACCTTTACTTATAATTATATATCTCAGCTACTTAACTTAACCTGATCCACAGTTATATCAGAACACACGTTCAATTTTTATATCTCATAAATTACATAGTTCCATCAAAACATACACACTATTCGGAACTTAAAAAGTTGTTCATTGAATTCACGATTAATATCACAATGAGTATCATATTAAACTTTACACTAGAAATATATACGGTTGCTAATAAGCCATAGCTGATACTACTACTACTTACTACTCTATATACCTTAGGTCTCTGCAAGCATTTGGAAAAATCTTGAAATGTTATTTTATTGATGTTTATTTTCATTTTTCTTTCTTCCTGAATTTTATTATTTTATTCATTTTTATCATAGTGATTATTTATTTGACATTTATGAGACGTTAATTCAATATAACATTTTAAATGTGCAAAAAAAATTATAGACATGAAATAATTAATAAACTCACTACACTTTGATGGATCATATAGAAATTAATATTAATACACGTTGAGAAATTATAACGAGATACAAACTGTTTGACAAAGTAAAGACAATAGATAGCAATTCGAGTTACTGTTTTGGATGGCTTTCTTGATTGCTTCTTAATAATATCACGTGATTGCCGCATTGGCGAAGTCGCGTTAGGAGTAGGAAACTATGCAATATAAAACATAAAAATATTTAAAATATTAAAATATATCTATAAATGGATATTTAAAAAAAATATATTTATTAAATGTTCGAGGATTTAAAAATAATATCTAGTATAATATAATAATATTATATTAATATTAATATAATATAATATAAAATTATATAGAATATATATATATATTATATATATATATTATTATTATTAATATATATATATATATATTATATCTATATATGGGCCTATAATATATATAATATAATATTAATTTTTATTATTATTATATATTAAAATTATATACGAGATTAGTTCGAGAGAGAGGAGAGAGAGAGAGTTTTCATTATGAAGCTTTTCTATCAGAAAAAGTACTCATTATCACCTCTGCTCATCTAGCCGGTGCGATCACCCTCCTATCGGTACTCTGCGCCCATTACCCGCATATATAATCTATCCGCGGGTACCTGTGGTAGCGCGTTATTGATACTGATAAACCACTGTAATATATTAATTAATTATATATATATATATTATATATATATATATATATATCTATTATATATATATTAATATATATATATATATTACTATTAATATATATATAATATATAATATATTAATATTATATAATTAATATATATTATATAATTATACAACGCACGTGCTTTGGATAGCAACTCCACTAAAGAAGCTGCACATATATATTTTCCTCTAAAATTACACTATTTTGAACAGGGCTATAGAAGTCTAGACTCTCAGAGTGAACGTGGACTACAGATTGATACATGCATAGGCATCTCAGACATAGAGTGTAGTACATCCTATATGTATAGTGAGGAGCATAAAAATTGACTGTGTCATAATCTGTTCTTTAAAATTTCCTATGTTTCTAAAATTTGGGAGGAGAATTCTACAAAATGCTGACACGCATGTCTCGAGTGTAAATGAATAATAATATCATTGAAGTGTTGTTTTTATTTTTTTGATACTTACATAGTTTCTATTTCATAATCGTCGTGTGTCATTTATCCTCTCGCTTATGATTGATGATGATTATTGTGCTGTTTATGTAGATAAGATATATTCTTTATATCTTATACTCTTCTTCTTTCTCATCTTCTCTTTAGCGCTTGGGAGGAACGACCAGGGGCCTTACATTTGTGATCATTTTTATTGTTTGTGATGATTGTATCAATGTAACATATCCAGGTATTATACGGAACGGACATAACCCTGGAATGTCAAGTATGGGTTTTGTGGGCGCGAATCTCCTTACTGGACACATGAAGGATGAATGGAAGAAATTAGTTATATGGGATTTCACAATATAGTATAATGTATAGGGATATCGAGGATAATGGTCCAATTCTGGGTCAGATATGAATATTGGTATATGAATGAGGGTATTGAGCTCCATCACTGGAGTTATGGCATAATTTAAAGAGTTTACAAAGAGTGTATTATTATTGTAATAGTGATAAGTAAAAGAGAGTTGATGCTCAACTGCACGTCCATATGAAAAGGCTTGAGAAAAGAGTGTACGTAGGAATGAATTAACTGCAATGGTCAACAAGAAAAATGTAAATATTTCCAAAAGAAAAAAAAATTTGGTTATATATTGAGTTTTTTTTTTCACTGAGAATCCTAAACAAAAATTAACTAACTAACTAATAGACGCCTGCGGCGGAGTGAAACAAGAATATTTTATTGGGTGATGTTTGATGTTACGCCCTACTTTGGGTCTAAGTCTCAGCGTAGGAATGTGGAGGGTAATATAGTGGAAACGGTCTTAGATTGTCCACCGTTTCAAGAAGATACCTAGTGCGATGAGCGGAACCACCCCAAAATGCGCTACTCATACCATGTACAAAACGTAGGAGAGCGCTCTACGCTCATATTTCGATAAAAGAGAATTTGAATGAACGAAACTAGATGTGAGCAGAGAGAAAATATGTAATAATTAGAGAATAAAATAAAAGAAAAGGAACATGCATAGAAGGTCAGTACTCGACTCAAAGGACAGCATTTCGTCGGGAGTTTGCGTGATGACAGAAAGTAGATTGTATTTTCTAGAGTCCGTGTAGTTTCTATTGAGACAAGCGAAAATAATAACATATATTTAGCGCTTATTCTGTACGTGTTTACACAAGAAAGCGCACAGTCTCGAAAAAAGATAATCTATAGGATCAAACCACTATACCTACTAAAAACAGCGTCTCGAAGTCCCGACGATAGTCAGTCATTACATATAAGTAGACTGATTATGGGATAGAAGTGGAAATTAAATTTATCACAAAAAGTTGAAGATTATCACTCATCACCACGGGTGTCTTTATCTGGGCAATAGAAATTATATCATAAAGCTTTTCTATAAATGACTCGTGATTTTTACTGTATTAACAACGATAATCGATTGATGCAGATTTTTTATATATTGATAGAAGTAAAATATTTCTAATCACAATTATATACTTATAATTATGATTGTTTACTTAATTATTATTATTATTATTTAAATTATATTGCTCTATATTTTCATACTTAAATCATTATTGCATGCTTATATAAATTATTGGAATTATTAAATAAATAGTTTTCGAAAATTAATTATTTTCTAAAATACATTAATAAATTAATACATAATAGTACTCGTATTATTTATTTATTTAATTAGTATATTTTATTATTAGCTATTCTAGAGATTCATATTATTTATAATTTCATCTTTTAATTATTCTATATAATTTTATATCTCATCTGGTTATGATTTGTACTGATTTTCTCTAACTTACTTATATATATAATTATTATATGTATTAATTAGTTATAATATAAATTTACCGTTAGTTTATCTTTGCTCTTCGGATTGTTAGCTTATTTTTTATTATTATTATTATTTATAAGAATTTATTGTTATTATATTCTTATTCTTATTATTATTATTATTTATTATTATTATTTAATTTTTTAAGGGATAGAATTTGAATTTAAGAGATGTTAGGAATTCGAAAACTCAGACTTTTTCTGTAAATCTGTTTCGCAACCAAGATACAGTATTTAATTTCTTGGATGGAATCATATAACAATTTTTAAATGAATCCAAAATTGTATTGTAAAATGATATAAATATATGTAAAATATATTGTATAATATATATGAACTTTAGAAAGTTTTTATTAAATTTATTGAATAAAAACGTATTGAATTTGAGATGGGGAACGACTTATCAAACCAAATAAGATATTATAAACTTAATCAAATTTACTCGGAATTAAGTCAATTAAAATGTATCAAATGCAAACATAATTTAATTGTATTTATTTTCAAATAAAACCTATAATAAAGACAAATTAGACACTTACATTGCAGATTTAATAAGATTTACTATGCAAAACCCTTTTCATCTTACGCAAAAGAGAAAAGAAATAAAGAAAAGAAAAAAAAGAGAAGTTCACTTCTAAATAGAAGGTAGATTGTAGTGTGGACGATTAAAACAAGAATAAGAAAAGTGATATCAAAATTTACGCTTTTCGTTCAAAGGTAGATAAATATATTAGACGGTCAGTATATCTCAAGAATGCCTTCATTATCCAAAATAAAGTCTCATTCGGCCAGTAGGCATAATCGTATCTAAAAGTTTATTTTTTCACTTTCTGATTCATAATATTCTATATTGACTCTCTCTCATCTCTTCATCTCTCTATATATCTCTCTCTCTTCTCTCTCTCTCTCTCTCTCTCTCTCTCTCTCTCATCTCTACTCTCTCTCTCATATATATATACAATATATATATATATATCTATATTCATAGTATTAAGATTAATATATATATATATACTAATATATATATATGTAATTATAATAATAATTAATATATATAATTAATATATATATATAATATATATATATATATATATACGGTTATATTATATATATATATATATATATTAATAATATATTATATATTATATATTTATAAATATTGTACTATGTATTATTATATATATTATATATATATATTACTATTATATATATATATTAATATATTAATATATTAATATATACAGTTTACGACTCGTGTAAACTTGGCATGGAGGGGCTGCAAGTTATATATATATATATTATTATTATACTATTAATATTATAATATAATATATATATATAATATATATATATATATAATATATATTAATATATATATATCTTATATATATATACTATATTATTATATATATATTATTAATATATATTAATATAATCATAATATATTATATATACTATTATATTATAATTAAGTTATATATATTTTTCATGTCAATCTAGACTTCTAATTTATTATTATTTAATTATTCAGTGTAGTATAATATAATGTAATCGCATTCACATGGATAACATTTAGCATTTATGGGGAGTTGTTATTCCTCCTTGAAATGCTGAGAAAAATACATAAAATATATATACTTACATAATACCCTTATATTAGTCTATAGAGGCTTTTGATTATTATTGTATTATTTTAATTAAAAAAAGAATCTGATATTAAGATAGACTTTTTTAGGTAAATGAAGTATGTTGGAACTTTGTAATAACAAACGGTTATCTTTATTATATGCTCTAGATATGGTATTTAGATAAAACTAACTCAAAGAGAAGTAATTATTTTCAATATTAAGAATATTACATGGTTAGTATAAATATATATCAAATAATATGTTAGATAAATCTCAGGTAGATACTTATGGTATAACGTATAGACAGAAGAAGATTTTGAGTGGTGTTATCGATTAGATTATTGTTGTGTTTAAGATTGTGACAACTTGAGAAATGATTATGGAGCCTAAACTAAAAGATTAAAGATTAAATTAGGATACTAAAAATGAAAAAAGTGCGTACGTGAGATATTTGGTTTAGTGTAATTATTGATGGGGGTGAAAGGTTGCATGATGCCATAAAAGTCGTAACGTAAAAAAAATATTCTATTTTATTTCTGCTTAAATAATGGAGAAATTGTCATTCCATTCGGAGTATCTAATGATTGCACACACTGCATGTGAAAGAAGGAGACATGTGGGAAGGAATATCGCCTCATCAGGGATGGGACTATTTATATGCATAAATGATCAGCTTGATCCTTTATACATTAATCAGAGAGCTGAATAGATTATCCTCCAAAGGGACTATTAACCTAAGTATTATTAGTGTGATCTCCTGAAAATAGTTTTGAGAACATGTTTGGCTCTGATACTATAATTAATACGGAAGCGTAAATTTTTTTTTTTTTAAACCTATGTTTTTGACATTTCTTTCTCCCCCACACATTGCGATATAAGGAGGCAAAAGACCTAGAGAGAAGAATATGTATTGGGAGTAGGGAGGGTGTCTAGTCTTAATGAAGACAAATAAAAGAGACCAATATACGGTACGCGACTTGGCCTGGCATAATTCTGTATAAGATTGAATTTGGGCGGAATGGCTTAAGAGTTAAGAACAACAAAACCTAACTCGCACGTAACGGTCTCATCTCTGCCCTCTCCTCTTGGATCACTCTTTCTACACATCTCTATATTCTCTATAAAAGGAAAGAGATAATATAAACTAGTATGTTGAGGCATATAGTTAGCTAAAAGTAGTCAGAGGAGAATTTAGGAGTAAATACTTTATTGATATGGATATATTATTATGAATGTGGAGGACGACTCGAGGAATATCACAGAGGAGGGAAGAAGCAACAAATCGGTGGTATGAGAGCAGACAACTTAGAAACCGATACATGGCGAGGAAGTAGCGCAGAAGCTATAACGATGCTTTAAATAGATCGGGTGATAATACAGAGCTCCTATGGATAATTAAATGATGGTAATTGATATATGAAATATTCATTATATAATATTGGAGAAAGGTATTTGAGTGGGCAATGCTAGTATAGTAACGGATATAATACTTTATTCGATTTAGTATTAAATCACAGAGACGCACGGGAGGAAATAGATATTTTACATACTGCTATATAGACTTATATGGTAGTATGAAAATTTCAGTAGTATGTATTCATTCCGCACACAAATATAAAATATAACACAAGCATTCCCGGTAAAATGACGAAGAAGATAATAGATGGACATTGTAGGAAGTCTGTCTGGATTCTCACTCATATAGATAGGACAAAGTATAAAGTAGATAGACTTTACATACGAGCCAGGGAGCTAATCTATATAGCGAATAGGAGAGAGAAAAATTTGGACCCACTTGATATTAAAAGATTAAGTATCTCCGAGGAGAGAAATCTCATGCAGCGAAAGTTGGAGATTAGGAAGAAAGGTAATGAGCAGAGAAGGCCAAACTGGGCAGACATTAAAAAAGTCACGTGATTCGATGGTCTGTAGTTAGTGAATTTGTTTTTTACGGGTGTATTGTTCGATATATTCTGCTCTTATTTTTAATGGAATAGAAATAATGTGTGGAGCTATATTGTAGCGAGGGCTGAAAAAGGTAGAAGGCCAAATTTTTATTTAATGACGGGAAATGTTGGACATATAATTCAGATTTATCAGGGTACGGAACTAATTTTATGGCAAGATGGCGGATTGAATGGAGGTATACACATTTGGTAGAGAGATTTCTGTTGAAGAAGTATGGGAGTTGACTAGGGGTATCTCTAGCGTAGATAGTAGACACTAAAATTAGGCTAGTAGCTGATTAGGATAAAAAAACTACTCGCAAGGATTCACTTATTGTGTTGACTAGGATCTATTCATAATTGAATACATATCATAATACTACTAGACCTGTACGTATATTGAAGTGAGAGGGGAGAGTGGCAGAGCGACATATGTCTTAGAAAACAGATAGGACAGCACCACTGGGGGTATGAAATATAGGTTAGGTATATATTGACAAGTTGATGCTGTGCCCCTTTATTATTTTTGTGTTATATATATATAATATATCTGGTACAAGTACTCTTTACTTAGAATGAGAATATTGTAGGCTGAGATGAAGTGATATAGGGAATAGAACCTTTGTATAATATTGGATCATATACTAGATATTAGCCTCTAGCTCTTTAAGTCGATACAATAAGAGGCATAAGATAACGAACTACAAACTAGCCTTATGAATTCTTTATTAGGAATGAAGTTTTTTTAGAGGGGTAGGTTCAGAATGTAATATTATAACAGGCAGTTGAGATAATTACAAGACGGAGCATAAAAGGTTGTAATAACGTGATATATAAGGATATAGACTACGGCAAATTTGGGTGGAAGGACTATAACAGTATTAAAATAAAAGCAGTGGCGGTAAGATATTCAACTATTATATAGGAGTGATTATTTTATGATGAAGAAAATATGCAGTTGGATAAATGCGGTAATCGAGGTATAGAGATTTACACGAAAAATATTACAATTGAAATGTGTTAGAGAATGTTTGATTTACTAGCCATTGAATGAAATTAGGCAACGTAAAGAGAGTATTAGACAATTTATAATGAGAGAAAT
>JABUQX010088025.1:0-7500 GCA_015478945.1 Trachelipus rathkii
ATATATACGAGAATAAATACATATCATATATATATATATATACTATATATATATATTATATACGTACTATACTATATATATATATAATATCGTACATACTACTATACTAGTACTACTAATACATAAAGTATGTACTACTATATATTCCGCTAACTATATATACTAAATATACTCCAAATGTACTCATATCATACACTTTAAGTTACTACTATAAATATATCAATATCCTACATATATATATATAATGAGGATCTATCGACCCGTAATATAATCACCTATATACCTATCCGCTATATATCACGTTATACTACTACTATATATACTCAATCATATATATACTCTATATATATAAGCTAAAAAAAGCACAAGGATGGATAGGTTTGATTGGAAGATTTGATATTAACGGACATTCTTTCGTTTTCTCAGGTAAGATCTTGGGCAATAAACTCTTGAGCCTTATAAACCTCCTGGAGGGGATGCTACATTCCCTGCCTTGCTTGAACAAGGACTTGAGTGTCTACTTACACTGCTGCGTGGAAGGTTCTTTTAGTGTAAAGTTAGTGCCCTTGGATATATTCCCAGCTGTGGAGGAGTATAGGGTGGTTGTCATCCCTAAGACGGAAGACACTCTATGTCTTGTCCCAGGGCAACAAATCGCACAATAAGCTCCTAACACTCATTCTATTTAAAAACAATGAAAAGGTTCATTGCACTACTACATAAAGGTAGAAACATCAATACAAAAAGAACAATGCACCCGTATCATGGCCCTTATTTAAATTCTGGTACAATCAACAGTTGGCGTCCTAAGTAGCTTGGTATTCAAGCTGGAGGGAGAGCTAGAACATAAGGAAGTGTTCTCCTTTTACGCGCTTTCCTGGATATACAGGGCGCATTCGACATCACCTTGCGCACAACAATGGAGGAAGCCGCTTCCACCAAAGGAGAAGGCGTTAAGCTCGCTCAATGATTGCCTGGGATAAGACGGGCAATATTGAGGACGAGACGTATAAGCTGGGACCTGGGATAGGAGTTCACATTACTTGGTTGGTCGCCCTGTGATGGCGCACGATGCCCTCAGCGGAGTCCATTGCCCTATCACCCCTTTTGATGGACAGCATGGTGGCTAGTGACGACCTTTTCACCAAACTTACCGACGACCATCAGTATATGGTTAAAGGATATGCTTGACGACCTTGCAACTTTTTATTAGAGGGCAAGCACATAGAGTTTCTACATGGGAGCTCAAACAGCACATTGCCTTAATAATTGCTCATCGATGGGTTTAGGAAAACGAACCCCCATAACTGAACCACCTTCAATCCAAGGCAACTACTATTTATCAGTGTCTCACTCACCAACGGAAAAGGAGGCTGCAGCTATAATACAGCTCCAACGATATGGCATGGACATCACTATGGAAACCCCTCCCACTGTACGTCAACTTTATCTGCAGGTAGCTTATTCATAGCACCAAAACACGTATGTGGAATCACTCTTCAACAAGAGTCACCTGGATAATAGCCCTATTGACATGCCGCGAACTAATGACCAACTGGTCCTACTACATAACTGTTGCGGTAAGAGCCTATAAGTTCACTATGTCTTACCATCGTCCTGGTGCCACACAAGGTGCGGATCCAAAAGGGAGTGCAAAAAATAAATTACCACAATAGCATCTACACACTCATAAAGCGCTTGCTATCTCCCTAGCTATCACCAGGCGGCAACTGCCAGCCATAAACTTCGCACCGTACTCAGCCATGGAGTGCACTGCGACTAAGGGCCTCTCTCTCCGTGTTCATTTGCATATTAAGAGGGGAATCCACTATCCTGTGCGATCAAGCTGATCTTCATCCCTGCGCCAATACGTAGACAAAAGAACTAAATCTCCGTGACCCGACGCTCCGCACTACTCGCAGGAACGCATGCTTCATAGTTACAGCATGGCCAATTCCTAGCCAACCCTCGGGATCCTTATGCCGGAATACACCACAAAAAAGCCTCTGGCAATCAAGTACCAAAATGCTCCTTTCGATACCAAACATCAGTTGCAACACTCGGGACAGTGGCAGGCCCCGAAACCTTCGATCAACGCAACCATTATATGTCACACTGCGATGGCATCGGCCCATGGATGTTTGTGGCGTAGGGTCTCGCTGGACTCAACTGCATAAGCAGTATTAGCCCTGTGTGCTTCCCCATCATCTTTCAGAGCAGAGTTTACGCACATACATAGGTGTGCGCAGAAAAATTTAAGAATCGCTAGTGGGTGACCAATAGTTCAAGTAAGCTATTGTGAAGCTCTAAACTCTTCGCCAGCGCGATTTTCAAATTGGGTTTGGAAGTGCTAATGTACCCTACAGCATCTGACTCAACGCAGGGCAGGAGTTAATCTGTTGTGGGCAATGAAGAGCAGGACGCGACCTGCTAAGGAGGAGCCAAGACCACTCTCTGTTGGCCCGAAAACCTTTTTGTTGGACTTTCTAAAGGCCACAACAAAAAGGAATTTTCTGACACAGTGGGAATACAGATTCCATTATCACCTATTGACAAGTATCCCTGGTCTCCGACAAGCAAAAAGTCTGATTGATCCCCCTCCGAGGAAAGCAAAAGAACATTGTTTTGCCTCTGAATTCAGATTCTGAAATTAGGACTTTTGACCGGAATCTGACGGAATGGAAACCAGTCAGATATCAGGCTTAAAATATTGGAAAAGTTGGTTGATTGTGATTCATACCCACTACTTGCCTTGAAGCATTGTGAAACGGCAGAACACATTATATGCAATTGCGAAGCTTAAAGCTGGCAAAGATATTGGTGTTGACAGAAGGACTGACTAAAGCCTTACCACATCAAAACCTCATCTCCGGGAACACCCTGAGGTTCCAACGGAACTCGGGTTGAACCAGGACTTTTAAAAGACCAAGGGCATGTCACCAAAATTCCAGGGGCAGGTTGCAGTGACAAAGGGCAACAACATAGACCACCACCCTAATAACCTAACCTAATCTAATTCTGTGAAGCGATAATCAAAGAAGCGATTACTTTATTATACCTGGCTTGGGTCAAACGGAAATATAGCAAATATGTAAATTATTTGTCAGAAAATGTATGACTGCGTTAAAACTAAAGTTTGAGAATTAAAAAGCTCTTTCAAACAATTCTTTAATCATTACTTTAATCATTACAAACTCCAGGTCGTGGGTAATACTAGACTCACATCTAGAAGTCTCAGAATAGTGCTTTAGTATATTTATAGAACTTTTCATTGTGAGCATACACGCTTGAGACCAAGAAATACAAACCTCAAATTTTTTTTGTTGTGAACTGAGCCACTCACTGAGAGTCAAAAGGATGTGTATTCTATAACGTTTTAAAATGGGTTGCTGGCAAAATTCTCCTCCAGATTACATTTACTTTGATAAGAAGGGAAATTACAATATAATGAAAGCTCTGTTTCTTTCTTGATTGAAAGAAGCAAACTGCGATAGTCGTCAACTGATTAAAATTGGCTTGATTTCTCGAACATCACTCAGCGGAATCATCTCAAAATATCGGTAAATTGCCGCACGCCTTAATTTTCTAACAATGATTCAAGAAAAACTATGTATTTCAGAACAGATTAATGTTACACAATTTTCAGCAATACATGATGTTTTATTGCTCCGGAACAGCACTTTGTGAATGATGATAAGGATGCAAGAACTTAGGGAATCTCTCTGCTTGTACGGCCGATCTAGTGATAAAATAAATATCTTCACATCTCATGCCAATTCTATTCTAACCAATATATTTCTGTATCTCTATCCTATGAGGACATCATCAAGATAACACTGGTCAACATATTTGTAATTTGAAAAATTTTCCTAGCTCAAAATAGAAAAACTTTACTAATTTTTGGTCGAGAAACACAAATTTGATAATAATATTTATGTATTAGCTCTGGTTTTGAAGATATTTACATATTAAATAATAACATAGAACTTGCATGTTAACTATCGAGAAGATATCAATTGAAGCTCTTTAATATCATAAAATAAGTACACAACTACCAAAAATGTAAATAAATTTTATGTGACATTACATTATTTAATATTTTTGCTAATGCTGTTAATGTTTAACTTTTCATGTCATTATAACAGTACCTCACATTTTTAATGTTTTAAATCTCTTGAATGACATACATCTCTTTGCTACTCGCTTGTGAATGCTTTCTGGGGCGTCTCTTTTCACTGTCCAGCAATAGTCGGCAAGCATGGAGGCGTTCCATTTACCATGATACCTTATTTCCATTCTAGATATGCCTTGATGAAATCGCTCAGCGCGATGTTCGTCGCTCACGGCGCCACAATTGTCAGGGAAGAAGTCCAGGTGGAGAATGCAGGAAATGGATCTTGAGTGACATGTTGCACCCTAATTGACGATACCACAATATCAACGTAGTTATCAACCCTACGATTTCCTAGGAAGCCATGAACAACATCTTTAAATGCTTTCCATTCTGCTTTCCCATGGCCAGCAAGAACTAGCTCAAAGTTAACATCCTTAAGAAGTTTACGAATTTGAGGCCCAACGAAGATTCCTTCTTTAACTTTAGCATCACTGAGTTTTGGAAATTGTTTTCTGAGGTACTGAAAACCTTCTCCATCCTGGTCCATTCCCTTCACAAAGTTTTTCATGAGTCCAAGTTTGATGTGTAAAGGTGGCAAAAGAATTTTGTTTCTGTCTACCAGAGGAGGATGCTGGACATTTTTTTCACCTGGCAAGAGATTTTCCCTAGCTGGCCAGACCTTACGTTTGTAATGAGAAGACCTATCCCGACTATCCAAGTTACAGAGGAAACAGCAGTACTTGGTGTATCCCAATTGCATGCCCAACAGTATTGCAATGACCTTCAAGTCTCCACAGAGGTGCCAGCGATGGTCGGTGTATTTAATTGCAATAAGAAGTGCTTTCATATTTGCATACGTTTCTTTCATATGCACAGAATGTCCAATAGGAATTGAAGGAAGAGAATTGCCATTATGTAGCAATACAGCTTTTAAACTTATCTTAGAAGAATCTATGAATAGTCTCCAATCTTCTGGCTTGTATTCTAAATGCAAAGCATTCATCAAACCAGGCACATCACAACAGGCAACAAGAGAATTTTCATTTCAAAAGTATTGATTCAGATCGTGTTGGCGATTCCTGTATGTGGATACATTAACATTAGGTAGTAGGAGATTTCTTTCTTGAAGCCTTGATGCCAAAAGCTCTGATTTGACTTTAGGTAGGTCTAGGTCTCGAATTAAATCATTTAATCCAGCTTGACAAAACAATTTTGGCTGACAAGATTCTTGAGTGTCAATCACAAAATCCGGATCATTTGATGAGGAAGGACAAGGTGGTTCCTCACTTCCACAATCCTCAGCTACGTCTGACTCCAGATTGTAGTGTACTGGAGGAATTGGTATGGGCAAACCATCTGCATGGGGTACTGGTAGGATGGCTGACGGGATTTTAGGGTACTTTACAGTCGCCTTTTTTTCTTGACATGCCATGACTGACGGGAGGTATCATGCAGAAATAGCAATCGTTTACATGATTTGAGGGCTCCCTCCAAATCATTGGAATGGCAAAAGGCATAGAATGTATTGTTTTGCTCATCCATCCGCGTAGGCGCACATCACATGTATTGCAGACAATGTGCGGAGCCCAGTGCTTGTCCTGGTCTCCTAACTGGATACCGAAATATGCGCGATATGCAGCCTTTATGATTGGAGTAATCCGACGTTTTTGGTCAGAAAAAGTAACCAGACCACACACGTAACAGAAACTGTCCGCCAAATTTTTACAATGCCGTGGCATTCTCGTTATTTTAAATCTCAAAATTGATATCACTAAACTGAATATAATTTCTGAAATAAAACAAATTATTTGAACAGAATAAGATATATATATATATATATATATATATATATATATATATATATATATATATATATATATATATATATATATATATATATATATATATATATATATATATATTATATGTTATATTATATCATTTATATAAATCTAAATATTATATAATATATATATATGTTATATATATATATATATATATATATATATATATATATATTATATATTAATATATATATATTATATTTAATATATATATTATTATATATATATATATAATATATATATATATATATATATGTGTGTGTGTGTGTGTGTGTGTGTGTGTGTGTGTTTTAATCTTGTGAAGTGTGGACGTGTTTTTAAAAGTGCTCCTTGTTGAATGTTTATCTTTATTTTATTTATCGTTATTATTATGTTGTGCTGTGTATAGTGAAAGTGTATGTGTATTTTATCAAATATTTTGTTTTAATTGAAAGCTTTATTAAATTTTATCTAGTAATTAATCATTTATTCGTTTCGGCGAGGTCTGCGATTGGCGTTTTAAAAGATAAGTTTTAGTTTTAAATTTTTTTTTTCATTTTTTTTAGTTTTAGGTTTTAACAAATTTTAATATTTTACCCGAGTGTAGTAAAGTTATATAGGTTTAAGTTTTATTTTTTCATTGTACAGTAGCATGTGTTTATTTAATTTTTGTACTTAAATTTTTTAAGTTAGTATTTAGTGTGTGTTAAATTTTTTTTTTTATTCCGTTTTCTCCTTTTGTTCTTATTTTTTTTTTTTTGTGTGTGTGTGTGTGTGTGTGGTGTGTGTGTGGTGTGTGTGTGTGTGTGTGTGTGTGTGTGTGTGTGTGTGTGTGAAAGATGGCAGATTTGCGTGGGCGCGGGCTTTACATTAACTTTACCAACATCCATGGCTTTAAAAATCAAACTTTGCGCTCTGTGGAATTCACCTCTAACTCTATCCCAAACTTTTTGCTCTTGTCTGAGACTCAGATGGCTAAGAATTCATCTTCTAACTCGTTTTAATGTATCCAAATATAACTTATTTCATAATTTCCGTCTGAAGGGTGGAGTGTGTGCCTATGTAAACATTAATACTCCTGTAACACGTCTCGTGAATCTCGAATCTCCTAACTTCGATGCTCTGTGGCTCAAAATCTTTCTTTCTTCTACTACAATAATCTTGTGCTTCTGCTACTGTTCTCCTAACAGAACAGATTTTCACTCTTTCTTTGAATATCTTACTACCTCTCACGAGACTGTTATATCTTCTCATCCAAATACTTAGGTCCTCTATTTAGGGGATTTCAATGTACACAACACTGAATGGTTGGGATCCTCTCATACTGATTTAGGTGGGAGGAGGCCGAATCATTAAGCATTCTTAACGATCTGGGCAACTATCAAATAACCTACACAAATTCCGGATCGTCCTAACCAATTCTTTAACACACTTGACCTATGTTTTCACCACTAGTCCTTCTCCTCTATAAAATACACTACCTTCGCTCCTATTGGTAAATGCTGACCACAACCTTATATCTTCTTAACTTTAATACTTTCCTCCAATAGCTCCATTCTGCCC
>JABUQX010088025.1:15000-20000 GCA_015478945.1 Trachelipus rathkii
AAAAGTGAAATAAAAATGTGTTGTCAAATTTAAACTATAGTAATAAAATAGCTTCACACCTTTAAAAATATTAGAAAAAAAGGGCTAATGTGGGTTAATCTGCTTCCAATAAGCTCAAATCAATTTTTTTTTCAAAACTTACGTTTTCGAACAAATCCAAAAATCAAAAAAGCGCAGGTGGCAGAAGCATTTTTTTTTTAAACAATGCAAAGTGAAATAAATTATAAATATAAAAATAAAGGTTAAAGTCTGGAACGTTTGTCACACAATGAAAGTTAAAGTAATGAACTAATTTTTTTGAGAAATTTTATTTTTTACTTTTTTTTTTTTTGTAAAATAAAACAGAAAAAAAAGAAGAATTAATATTAATTTTAGGCAACGGTTTTGCTGGGAGGACGCGGCCGCCCGCGTGCGGTCTGCAATGCATTTACGGCATAATGTATCCCACTCTGTGATAATGGTTACTTAAAAAAGATAAAAAAGTGTACATGGCGTCTACATTCATATTTACAAACTTTAGGTATATAACTATTAATACCATTCTATGGTATTTGTTAATTAGAAAAAAAAGTGTACATGGCGTCTACATTTATATTTACACACTTTAGGTACATAAACCAAATTTAAACTCAAATGAATTGTCGTAATTTTTTAGCTTAGGTGTGAAGCCCCCCCCCAAAAAAAAAAAAATCAATTTCTTTTTACTTTTTTTATTAATTTTTTTAAAATTTTAATTACTGTTTATTTGACTCTTAGGAAATGTGTTTGGATCCATGAAATCGACATGTATATGGAGTTGAAGGCAGATAAGGCAGAAAAAGTTTAAATCTATGTAAAGTAGCGTAACCCAACTTAACCTTACTTAACGTATCATAACCTCACTTAACGTAATTTATTTTTATATTTATAATTTATTTCACTTTGCATTGTTTAAAAAAAATACGCATCTGGCACCATGCGTGCTTTGTACATTTTTTTCGATAACGTTGGTTTTTAAAAAAAATTGACTAAAGCTTAACTGGAAGCAGATAACCAACATGAGACAAATTTTAAATAGGTTTTAAGAGAAATTATTCAAGCTTGACGAGAGTTGTTTCTTTTTCGCTTCAACACACTTTTCGAGTTTGGAAAAACTTTTTTTTTTTTTATAATATCGGTAATTAGTATTAGTAAAATCTTCCTAATTATACGAAAGTTGGAAAATTGAAGCAAGTTTTCAAAGCCCTTTTTTAGTCATTCTTAATTCTCGACAGTGTCAGCGAGACATCTGTTTATCATGTCGTTAATCATTTTTTCCGCCTATCTTAATTTGAAAACTTCACAGAAGCCTTTTAGGAAGATAACATAAGATAGCTTCAAAAATGAGCAAACCACTTTTTATGCTTGGACTCTTTACGCTTATACTCTTTATATATAATATATATATATAATAATTATAGTATATATTATAATATATATATATATATATATATATAATATATATATATATATATTATATATATATATATATATATATATATATATATATATATATGATATATATATATATATATTAATATATATATATATATATATATATATATATATATATATATATATATAATTATATATATATAATATATAGTATATATATATATATATATATATATTATATATATATATATATATATAATATATATATATATATATTATATATATATATATATAATATATATATATATATATATTATATATATGTATATATAATATATATATATTATATAGTTATATATATTATATATATTATATATATATATATATATATATATTATCTATATATATATATATATATATATATTATATATATATATATATATATATATATATATATTATATATATATATATATATATATATATATATATATAGTATATAGTATATCATATATATATATATATATATATATATATATATATATATATATATATATATATATATATATATATATATATATATATATACTATATATATATATATATATTATATAATTTATATATATATATATATATAATATATATATGGCGTAGGCAGGATTTCACTTAGGGGGGGGCAAAGGTTGAGTGATATATATATATATAATATATATATTATATATATATTATATAATATATATATATATATATATATATATATATTATATATATATATATTATATTATATAGCAGCTTTGGCGGCCGCCAAATGCTATCGACATACTAAGAGTTCTAGCGGAGAAGCTAACTGTATAAAAAACACACAACTAGTTGATTTCAAGCCATATGAAAACGAAAACACAATAAAACTATGAAAAAGAATGTATGTTTATAATTCGTTTGTAAATTACTCTTTATTATCTATTCGATTGATAGTATCTCTTTTTCAGTTTTTTCTAGTCTAATAACCTTTAAAAACGATCTTCTGGCAAACATTTAAGGTTCATTTTTTTACTTCGCCAAGATTTAGGGGGGGGGCAAGTGCCCCCCTGCACCCCCCTGCCTACGCCCATGTATAATATATATATATATATTATATTATATAGAAATATATATATATTATATAATATATGATTATATATATATATTAAAAAAATATTTTTTTAATATTTATTTATTTATATAATTAATTATAAATAAATATATATATATATATATAATAATATATAATATATATTATATATTAATATATATTATGTATATATATAATATATACTATAATAATATATATATAATATAACATATTATATATTAAATATATATATATATATATATATCTATATATATTTTGAGATTAATTATAACCGTATATATATATATATATATATAATATATATAGTATATTTATATATATATATACTAGTATATATATAGTAGTATATATATATATATATATATATATATTAATATATATATAAAATATATATATATATATATATATATATCATTTAGGATTTATACGGGTGTCCAGCGAATACGTAACAGCTGTGTATCGCGTGAAGTATTGCGTATGTGCCAAAATTTTTCGAAAATAAAGACCTGTGTCTTTTAAGTAGCTCTATGATAGGTGGGAGTTGTTCAGTTTATTTTCTGCGCATGCCGCAGTAGTCCCATGAGCGGAAGTATGTGTTTTTGAATGGAATGGGTTATTTTTTATTTCCAGATTTGAAAATCTACGTATGAAATTATGCATTAATTACTTAACATACTTTTACCTACAGTTTACTCGTACACGCTTAAATCCAGTTCAAAACATTGATTACTTTTATGGTGTACATGGCAGACAAGGTAAAACAAACACCGGTTAGCAAGATAGTTTTTTACAGGTATGTGTCAGAAGGTTGTCGCAGGCCCATCAAGTCTGCGGACGTACACTTTTAAAGATGCTGCTCAAAGTGCCCACCACCTGCACGGATACATGCGCTTGCCCTCTTCATCCAATGTTCTGTCGTTGTCAAACCGATGTATATCGGCCGTAATTCCCTAGATGCGTTTCGAATACGATGCTTTAGATCGTCCACAAAGGTTTCTGTGGTAGTGTACCCTGCATAAACCACAGATTTTAGGTAACCCCACAGGTAATAGTCGAGAGGGATCAGGTCGGGTGAGCGGGGTGGCCACGGCACAGGTCCATATCTCCCGATCCATTTCCCTGGAGACACACGGTTGAGGTAGGTCATCACACCTCTTGCACTGTGTGCAGGACACCCATCTAGTTGAATGTACATGTTGCGCCGTGTCTGAAGTGGCACATCTGCCAGTAATCCTGGGAGGATATATCACAAGAAATGGAGAAAGCGTTCACCTGTGAGACGCTCATTGTAAAAATAAGGCCTAATAAGCTGACTGTGAAGGACACCACACCACACATTGACGGTGAAAATATTCTGGTGGCGGGCAATGAAAGTTCTGGGGATTTTCATCCGCCCAGTGCCGCCAATTCCAACGGTTTATCATTACATTTGAGGTAAAGCAAGCCTCATCTGTCCACAGGATTTTCTGTAGGAGGTGTACATCTTCATCGAGACGGGTGACGACGACCAGGGTAGCGTTGCTCATACAGACTTGCGGCTACCCATGAATTCCATCCATTTTTCCATGTACAATTCGACCATGGCTTGTTTTTCGTTAGTTTTTCGTCGTCTGAGTACACATCATGAGGCATGTCGTTCACTATACCAACGTCACAGAATCTGTTTCAGGATTTGGTTCTAAACACCCAAATTTACTTCAACGTAATGTCCGAAAGGTTACTTGGTTTGTAAGTTCCTTCATTACCATACGGTATGTGCGTTAATATAAGTATGTGTGTCGTGTACACCAGTAGCGATTCAATGTTTTGAACGTGGATAGCGTGTAAGGTATACACTGTAGGTAAAAGTGTCTTCAGTAATTAATGTATAATTTCGTACGTACATTTCAAATCTGGAATGAAAAATATACCCTTCCATTCAAAAAACACATAGTTCCGCGAATTTTCACTACTGCGCATGCGCAAAAATGAATTGCAACTGTCCCATCTCGTAACCTACTTAAAAGACATAGGTTTTATTTCGAGAATTTTGTCACATACGCAATACTTCACGCGATACACAGCTGTTACGTATTCGCTGAGACACCCTGTATATATATATATATATATATATATATATATATATATATATATATATATATAATATATATATATATATATTATATAGTAATATAATATATATTTATATATATATATATATATATAATTATGTATTAATATATATAGTATATATATATATATATATATATATATATATATATATATATTAATATATATATATATATATATATATAAATATATATATATATATATGTTTCAAAATTGTATTACAAATTAATTTATCTATATATATATATATTATATATATATATATATTATATATATATATATAAATATATATTATATAAATAAATATTATATTATATTATTTATATATATATATATATATATATATAT
>JABUQX010088026.1:0-20000 GCA_015478945.1 Trachelipus rathkii
AGATTTCTCCATGCAAACTCACCTCCGGAATCACCACCTCCGATTCAACATCCCCTGTCTTCCCTCGGTTTATCCTCATACCTCTTTCCTCCAACTCTTCGTCCCAAACCTCTAGAAATTCTGCAGTCTCTCTTAGTTTTGTGCAAACAACACCAAGTCATCCGTATCCAAACATCTCATTCTCCACTCTGTTCCCCCACCGATCTCCCGCAACTGTCCATGTATATAATGAACAGAATTGGAGAGCACTCTCCCTTGCTTCACTCTAGTTGTGAAATTAAACCATTCTCCCTCACCGGAAATAGTCTTTACTCTGCATTTGCTGTCTACATAAGTGTTTTTTACTGCTTTTTGGCTGTTCCTTTAATATATATATTAAAAATAATTTATACCAGGGACTTAAATGTAAGGTTTTCAAAGTTGGCAGATGATAGCAAATTGGCCACCTCATTTAGGAATAATGATGGATGTATATATACTTAAAAGATAAGGCGGGAGCTGTAATCGTTGATGGGATAGCAGTTCATTTCTTCTTCAACTAAGTCTTTCTCTCCTCATTAACCATGGTTCGAATCGGCTTGGGTTCCTGGCCATTCAGGCTAGAGACAATGGGTATCGGGGTGGAAAAATCCTCGTTCTCCAATCACTCTCGCCCATTTTCATTTCAGCTAGAAATCGTTGCAGGGATACTCTTCGAACAAAGCAAAGCGGGCTTTCATCAAAACGAAAGTGCGCTAACCTTCCTTGGTTCTCCTAATGACATCTTTCTGGCCTCTTGCCAAACATCTCTAGCAACTTCTGTAAATCTCCCTTTCTCTGATGGTTCTGTTGTTAATTCTCCAACTGAAAATGCCATTCTCTTCGGCCTCTATTTTCCACAAACTCAACCCTAGACGATTCTGGCGTTCTTCTCTCTCTCCCTCCTTCTCCTTCAAGGTGTCTATTGTCTTTGCCTGTGATTCCATTTGATCGGGTGCATAGGCCCCTGAAATTTTTGAAGGATAGGAAGACGGGTGGCCCAGATGGCATTCCTCTCCAAGTTGAGGGAGTGTGCTTTCCAAGGTATCCCCGCCGCCTCGTTCAAACTAACTCCTATGTCTCAATACTAGCACTTTCCTTCAGTGTTGTAAGCTCGCACATGTCCAACCTATTCCGAAAAAAGGAAGCCACTCTGATCCTTCTAACTATCGACCTATAGCTCCAACTTGTATTCTATCTAAGATCTTTGAAACCCTTTTCAACTCTCACTTCTTAGATTTATCTGGGAACTCATTCCTTTCTTTCCGATAGCCAGTCGGCTTTTCAGCGCTCGAGTTCTTCTGGAGCGATATACTTTCCTTCTAACCGATTTATGGTTTCCAGCTCTTAGGAACTACGGGGAGACTTGCGTGTGGCGCTTGACATATCAAAGACTTTTGATCGAGTATGCACGCGTCACTGCTCTCCAAGCTCTCCTCCTTTGGGTTTCCTCTTTCTCTTTGCTTAATTATGTCTAACTTTCTTTCAAATCGCTCAATGTCGGCTGTTGTTGATGGGGCGATTTCTTCTTTTTCTGTCAATAGTGGTGTTCCTCAGGGTTCTGTCTTATTTCCTACTTTATTCCTAGTTTTCATTAATGATCTTCTCACCTGCACCTCTTAACTCTATCACTCATATGCCGATGACTCGACCCTTCATTCTTCAACTCATATCAATTCTGCTCCTTCTTTTACTTCTAGAATTGCCTCTCGTCTTAATCTTTCCTATTCTATTCTCCCTGATCTGGATAGAATTTCCGGATGGGGTCTCTCAACATTGTGAAATTCAATTCTTTAAAAACCCAACTTCTGCAAATCTCCTTCTCTAAAACGCATTCTAACTTTCCTATCTCTTTCGACGGTTCTCTCGTCTCTCCTGTTGACAATATAAAATCCCTTGGCCTTAACATAAACAAAAAAAATGTCTTGGAAACCTCTATCACAACGGTTGCTAGGGCGGCCTCAAAGAAACTGGGAGTTCTGTTTAGACTGCGAGACTTTTTTCCCTCTTCTCAGTTGTTCCAGCTATACAAGGGCCTCATCCGCCCTTGTATGGAGTACTGCTCTCATATCTGGGAGGGGAGGCTTTGGTTTCACCTGGCTTTTGGATAGGGTCGAGTCAAAGGCCAAAAGGCTTATAAATTGTTCTGTTTATAAACTGTTATCTCTATTCTACAGGCACCCCAGCGGCAAGTGCTCGAGGAAACTTATCATTTGCGTACCACCACCTTTACGACGCCCTCGTAGCACAAGGAATGCTGTATCTGTGTTGATATTGGTAATTCCAGGCTAGTTCGCTGTGGTGGCTTCCTTCTTTCCCGCCACCTCTGTTCTGTGGAATTCTGCTTCCATCTTCTGTATGTCCTGCTGTATTTAATCTCCCTCACTTTAAATCCTGCATCTGTTCTCATCTTCGTAATTTGCGCCTAGAGAGTGAAACTTTTGAGGCGTAACTACACCCCTCTTTGAATAAGGCTCTGACTGTGAGTGGTGGTGACAACTGTAAGAAAAAAATCCTTAGGTGGGCAGATATGTGACAAATGAAATAAATCCCCTACTCACCCCATCCAAAACATCATTCAGATTATCCCAGAAAATAGCACTCTTCAACATTACCATCAGATGGACCATATGTCTCAACCATACATACTTTTACCTATTCAAACTTAAATTTAACTTTAGAATTCTAGCACTCACACACATAATCTACATAAGCTCTCTACTACAAGTCACTCATCAGAATTGCAAATCTTTTTTTCCCCTCTCATTCATTTCCACACAACACAAACACATTTCACACCACACCACTCATTTTCACCGTTTCCTTCCATCTTTGTTTCAATCACAGCTAGCAAATCAAATTTGCCCTTTCTAAATACATCCATCACCTTTCTCCTCTTCTCCTCAACATTTATGCCTCTGACATTCCATGTACCCATACGATTCATACACATTTTTCGCCGAAAGATATAACGCCGCTTACGGCGATCACGACCTTCTCTGAGCCATGCATTGGCATTCCTGGCAATAAGAGTTGGTGGGCAGCCAACCCAGCTACACCATCACTTTTTGCCCTTTCTACGACACGCAGGATATACGATGTCGGCAATTTTTTTCTCCCCCTACACATAGGGATATAAGGATAGTAAGATGTTGTGCCTAGAAGAGGGGTGGTGGAAATTATAAGTATGTGTATATTAATATGTGGATATAAAGATTGGTGTCTATAAGATGTTGTTCCGGAGGATGAGTGTGGATATGAACGCAAAATCTGAAAGGCGAAACCAATTAGACACTGAAATGCATCATACCATCATCAAAATATATATATATATATATATATATATATATATAGTATATATATATATATATATATATATATATACTATATATATATATTATTATATTATATATATATATATATTATATATAATATATATATATATATATTATTAGGGATGGTACCGGAACCAGAATTTTTTGGTTCCGGCCGGAACCGGAACTTTGCGGAACCTTGGAAAAGTTCCGGCCGGAGTTCCGGCCGGAAAACGGAACTTTTCGACTTCAGCTACACTTTACAAACTTTGCGTTTCCAGAAGCCCGACTGCAGCCCGGGCGTCACACATGCTCGTTTCAGGCCCGTTTGCGCACTTTTTTACGTCACGTAAACGTCGCAATCAGGGCCGGCTTGTTGTTAAATCCTGATTTCGAGAATTAATAAACGGCGGGCTGCGCAGAAGAATTCTTTGTTTACAAACAAATCTTTTTACAAAACAAGTGTGTGTCGGAAATGGCTTGCCAAAGTTTTTTTAATATTTTAGTTAACATTTTATATTAAGGATACTAATATATCGTACATTTCATAAAATAGTTACATATAAGTATAAGAGTATTGCTTAACAATTGCCAGCTGATCTGACGGAGCGCGCTCGGCCGTTTCGGTACTAAAATTTCCTGTTCTCTGATTGGTTAATGTAATTTTTTTCAATTCGAAGCGTTTCAGAGTCGATTTTGCACACGGGCTGCACTCGGTCTGCACTCGGGCTTCTGGAAAACGCCGCTATTTTCTCTTAAAAAACTTGTTGATTAACAAGTGGAGTCTCTTTAGAAGTTTCTGTCATCTTGTCATATCCATACTGTGAGCTCTTAGTTGCAAGCCAAAATTTGGATAAGCAGATCAATAAATTTATTAAGTAAAAAGGAATATACTATAGCTGCGTTTCCAGACGCCCGAGTGCAGCCCGTGTGCAAAATCGGCTCGGAAACTCTTCGAATTGAAAAAAATTACATAACCAATCAGAGAATCAGGAATCTTTGGAGTACTGGTAACGGCCGAGCGAGCCCCTCGGATCAGCTGGCAATTGTAAACAATACTCTTATCATGGGCGTATACAGGGGGGCAGGGGGCACTTGTCCCCCCTAAATCTTGGCGAAATAAAAAAATGAACCTTATATTTTTGCCAGACGACGTTTTTAAGGGTTTATTAGTGGAAAAGATACATCAATCGATAGATAATGAAGTAGTAATTATTAATTACAAACGTATTATAAATATTATATATATATATATATATATATTAATATATATATATATATATATATATATATATTAATATATATATATATATATATAATATATTATTATATATATATACTCACATTCATACCATTGTAAAGATTTTTGCCTACGCCATGACGCTTAACTTATATGTATCTATTTTTGAAATGATACGATATATTAAGTATCCTTAATAAAAAGTTAACTGAAATATTAAAAATTTTTGGCAAGCCCTTTCCGACACATTGTTTTGTAAAAAGATTTGTTTGTAACAAAGTATTCCTCCGCGCAGCTCGCCCGTTTATTTAATTCCCGAAATCGAGGATTTAACAAGGGCGCCTGACTGTGGACGTTTACGTGGTAGAAGTGCGCAAAACGGGCTCTGGAAACAATTGCATGTGCCCTGTGTGCCGCCTCGGGCTGCAGGCGAGGGTTCGGGCTTCTGGAATACGCAACTTATATAAAGTTCTACGGGTATTCAAAGTTTTAAAAAGCTTTTTTCAAAAGCGGGTAACGTGTTTGAGGATAAAGAGATGACGTTTAACTCCACAACATGGAGAAGCAACTTATTTTCCTACACCACAACATTTCAATATTCAAATAATTTCATTTTAAGGAAATTATGGAATCTTATTTTTAAAAAAATTTAAATTTTTTTTGCTTAAACAGTTTAGTTAATATTTTGTTTTGTAGTAGTTTTCTACTTTAAAGTTATTTTCTTTAGTACTCATGAAGAATAATAATACTAATAATAATAATAATAGAATAAAATAGTATTTAATGATATGCAAATTTACAAGAAAAAACCCTATTGTACAGATTTTATTTATCCCAGGTCTGATTCTAGAGCAGGATTGGCATAAAAAAGATCAAAAATATTAAAAACACTGATTTTTTACGTTTTTTTTTTTTTATTAAAAAATCATGATTTTTTTTTTATTTTTTATTTTTAGACCACTTTTTTTCTAAATTATAATTAATCCTAGCTAATTACCTAATTAATGATAAGTAATATTTCATCTACATAATAAGTAAATTCATGTATTCAATGTTTTTCAAGTCATTTTTAATAAAGAAATAAATAAAGTTAGGTACTCAGATATTATACAGTACAATAAAAAACTATATTATATATATATATATATATTTATATTATTTAATATATATAAATATATATATTCTATATAATATATATATATATATATATATATATATATTATATATTATATTTAAATAACTTTTAAATAAATAATTATATTTACGCAAATCTTATTCTTTATTAGGCAATAATTAGGATTAATTACTAATTTAAACAAAATAATATTTGTGTCTAAAAAAATACAAAAAATAAAAAAATCTCAAAAAAAAAAAAATATCCCCAACCCCGTTCTAGAGTATTAAAGCTACCGGTTGAGTGTGAAAATATTGTTCATATTTAAAGTTTTCGAAACGTATAGAGTCGAAGTCATTTTATCATGATATTTGTTCACATACAGTCGTCCCGCGTAGAACGCCGTCTTATAGAACGCGATCTTGCTAATACGCGGTTGGCAAAAAGATATAGAAAAGAAAAATGAAAATTACAAAAATAAAATTAAAATTCCTTGTAATACATATGTTAAAAAGATAAAAATTAAAATTTAAAATTGCAAAAAATAAAATAAATAATACATACATATGTTAAGATAATGAAATGAAAAGAAAAAAGATATTTGGTGAGCTAAAAAAGCAAACGTCAATAACCGATAACGGTGTATTTCTCAAAAAGCAGCCAATACAAAACCTACAAATTCTGGACTGCCTTCATATCTTACACCTTCAACTTCATTACAATTGAAAGAAACTATTTTTGTGCTCATTGCTAAACTTTAAAATTTTATATTACAGTCCTCATGCTATTCAATTAAATATATAAAACAATTTTATCTCCCAATTTTTTAAAGGTTTGTACATTGTATATTTTTTTCATTAAAAAAAAAACTAAAAAAACTTTTTTGCTTCAACAGTTTAAGAGATGTTGAGTTGTGATGTAATAAATATCCTACTAATTTACTAGTCAATAAAATATGTTTATATACTGTTCTGTAAATAACATTGTATCGGCAAAATATATTCAATTATTATTAAGGATAAATAATACTGCTGCCTTACTATTTTATTCACCTTATACAAAGTAAAAATTTTAAAATTTTGATGATTTTTCAGGGGGTTTAAAGTTATACGTGATATCGCCTATAACGCGGGGGTTCAGGAACCTAACCGCCGCGTTCTAACCGAGGGACTGAATCGTAATCATTTTCAAATATTATTTTTTTATGCATAATCATAACTGTGTAAATGTACAAATCAATTACTGAATTTTATTAAGAAAGACATTTGAAAAGTAGAAAGTTCCGGTTTGTTTCCGGCCGGAACCAAGCTAGTTCCGGCCGGAACCGACTTCCAAAAATTCGAGGTTCCGGCCGGAAGTTCCGGCCGGAACCTGGTTCCGGTACATCCCCATTATATATATATATATATATATATATATATATATATATATATAATATATATATATATATATATTATATATATATATATATAATATATAATATATATATATATATATATATTAATTGAAGTTTTAATATTATCCAAATTCTTTAATATTTGTTCAATTAATCGGCAAAATAATGCGGCAAAAATTGCCCGATGAGCGATGACGATTTTGGAAAAAATATGCGATTTTTTGCCTGATGACTGATGAACGATGACTATTATGCGTCCCCATCACTAATATATACTAATATATATTATATATATATATATATATATATATATATATATATATATATATATATATATATATATATATAGATATCTATATAATAAATATATATATATAAAATATATATATATACACTATATATATATATATATATATATATATATATATACCGTAAAACGGGGTAAAATGGTAAGGCCGGGGTAAAATGATAAATGCCCCAAAAAAATATAAAATTCTAATTTTATGGTACAAAGTCATAATTATTATAGCTTTGCAAAAGCTATAGCTATCTGTAAAAATACTTTACACTACTTTTAGTTTATTAAGATAAATTATATTTAAATATGTTTTAATATTTTTGTTTTGGAGTATAAACTCTTTCATTTAAATGAGTTCTAACGAAATAAAAGTTTTACATAAGAGTTTATTAATAAATTTAACTTGCTCAAACAAATAAGGCAAGTTGTAAAATTACTAGGTAAGTGGCACTGATGAATGTTAAAATTAACAAAATATAGCTAGTGTAAGAAAAATGTCTAAAACTAAATCGGGGTAAAATGATAAGCTATTCCGGGGTAAAATGATAAATGCCCCCCCAAAAAAAAAAAATTCTAATTTTATGGTACAAAGTCATAATTATTATAGCTTTTCAAAAGCTATATCTGTTAAGAATACTTTAAACTTCTTTTTAGTTAATTAAGAATAAATAATATAGAATCCAAATATTTTTCACATTTTTTGTTTTAGAGTGGAAATTATTTCATGAATTTTTTTCTTTTCAAACTAATTTCTACATTCAAGTTTTTATTCAGATAATTGCTCCAAACAAATAAGGCAGTTTGTAAAAAATTATCAAGGTTAAGCACAGTGATGTTAAAAACTTAAAAAAAAAAAAAAACGATAATAATAAATATAAGAAATGAATTTTTTTGAAGTTTTTTTCTTTAAATTTTATATTTTTTTCTTCATATATTTTATAAACATGTTCCATAAGGATGTGTACTCATATTATTATATATATTTTGTATTTCTTTCAATTTTTTCTCCATTTACCATTTTACCCCAACTTCTTAGCCATTTAACCCTGTTCAAAATTCAGTGACCCGAGTTTTTTAAGGGCCAATAAAAATAATTCATTATAAATACAGTTTTTTATAATTCTTTTACATGTAATTACTCTTCAATGACTATATTTTACATATAGCTATATTAAATAAATATAGCTACATAAGATAAACGATGTACTTGTAATGAATTTTTATTTCTGAAAATTTTGAAAAAAATTTACATTTTGTCCATTTTACGGTGTTATATATATTATATAGTATAAATAATATATATTTATTATATATATATATATATTAATATATATATATATATATAGTATAGTATATATATATTATATATATATATATATAATATATATATATATTATATATATATATATATATATAATATATATATATATTATATATATATATATATATATATATATATATATATATATATATATATATATATATATATATATATATATATATATATATATATATATATATATATATATATATATACCGTATATATTTGCTTACCTGCAACACCAGTGAGGGATGCGACTAGCAGAAAAAAGAAAGCAGAAAATGTAACACTGAAGAAGGGACCAATTGAAGACCTTATACAGGAATAAAATCTACTTATTCCTCCACCTCCTCCTTTGCTAGGTTTTGAATTAAAGTCACATGCAGGAACAGACAGTGATGGTGGTCCAGCACCACTTCCTTTTAACCCACTGGATGTTGGGTCTTTATTATTTTTATTATATTGAATTACTTGATTCATGGTTAAAAGAAGTTGAGGTCCTCCTCGTTCTCTTCTATTCCTACAATCCCTTCTTCCTCTTTCATCATCTGCATAGTGCCTTAACCTATCGGGATAATTTTTCCATTCTGACTCTTTCGAAAATGGATCTGACAAGATGCACCTTTCTTCATAACTATGTGTAAATTTAACGTGCTTTGTAATAGGCACAAATATGTCACAACTTGCAAAATCATCCACAATCCTGCCACCTGGAAAAAAATTATATATATATATATATATATATATATATATATACTATATATATATATATATTATATTTATATATATATATATATATATATATATAATATATATATATATATATATTAGGGATGTACCGATACCAGAAAAGAGACTGATACTCTATTTTTTTTAGGTGCTGATACTTTAATTAATATAATAAATACACAGTAATAAGATAGAACATTTGTGTACTGCTGGCAACTCAGGATTACATTCCCTGTACAACCAATACTTAGTCATTTATTTCATATTTGGTTGTACCCAAGTATATTTATTTTATAAATAAAATAGTATCTTTAAAGGCATATTAAATTAAAATATAGATACTTTTTTATGTTTGTGTTTTTTCAAAAAATATTCCATTTCCATTTCCCAGTAAGTAAGTATTACAAAAGTTTAGCTACTAGCTTTTTATGTTTTAACATGATTACAATTTACACGAAGATTGTTTAACTTCTACAGTTTTAAATATAAAGAATAAAAATAATGAAAGAAGAGACCTTAATTAATCAGCTGAAAAGACAAAATAAAAAAACGATATTATTCAAACATGACAATAATAAATACTCTTTTAAGATAAAGATATATATCATAAAATACTAAAATTTCAAAAATTTCAAATTTGTGATGCAAAAACATTAAGCTTTCACTAGTATCTTGGCAAGAGCCTGTTCCTTTTTGGGGTTTTTACATTAGGGTTGTAACGGAACTGAAATTTTCTAATGAACTTTCCTTTAACTGTAAAAAAAAAAATTCTTTATAACTTTCAATCTAAAATTATGGAGATATATATATATATATACCTATATATATAATATATATATATATATATATATATATCTATATATATATATATATATATACTAACCCGTGCTATATATATATATATATATATATATATATATACTATATATTATATATATATATTTTTTATTATAAATATTATAATTATTATATATATAAATATATGAATTATATATATATATATATAATAGGGGATAATAATATATATAGTATTAAATGTCTAGAACGTGTGTCGCATTACTAAAATTATACTGATGCATTTTGAGTAAAATATCTTATCAAAAGAAATAATCACAAGTTTGGTTTAAGTTTAAGTTGCCTTTAGGTTACATAAGCTTTAAATAATATAATGTTAGAATTATTTTTAAAGAAAAGTAATTCGTTTTTTCATTTGTGCTTACGCTCGATAAGAATGCTTACCCAGTTTTAGCACGAATTTTGTGTATAAACTATCACGATTTCATAAAAGTTACTTTTGTTTACAAACAATTGGAATCAGCTGTTTTGATGGAGCAAGGAATAAACAAATTAAAAAAAATGGCAAATGGTTTATATTACAAATAATTAATTGATCAACTATTGTGATGGAGTTTATTGATTTGGAAGAAATTAGATTTAAAGCTAATTTTATTGAATGAAACATTCAACAAACCAAACGGACCTACCATGCCGCCATCTGTTTGTTTTTACATTTTTTTCGTAAGAACGTGCTTAAATTCGCCAAGCATGGGAAATAGCAACCTTACAGAATTAAGGAAATTCCTTACGTTTGGGGAGCATTTTCTCGAATTTGCGCTAAGTTTGACAAAAAACAACGCAAAGTCAAGCATTTCTTATGTTTCGTATGCACAAATGCAAAAGCAAAAACAGCTTTAATATTTTTATAGGTGTGAAGCTCTTTTAACACGTTGAGTGCCAAGCCTAAATCAGTAAAATTCACCCCAGGCCAAAAAAATTTTACTTGTAATACATTATATGAAGTTAATAATAGGTTTTGGTGATTAATGTTTCAGTGTTCAAATCGTAATATGATTTTTGGAGAGACAATCCCAGACTCTCTCTTATATATTATGTTCTCTTTTTTTGAGTCCTTCTAGGTGCCATCTGATCACATAATATGTTTACATGGGCTTTTATGTGATGTCCTTATTTTAATTCATTTTTTTATTTAACATTAAAATAACAATAAGACAATGTTGGTAATATAATTGGTCTATCGGTGTTAGAGATAAGTTATTGTTATTATGTTTGTAATTTTTAGTACTATGAGATTTTTCTGTGTGCCATGTCAACAATATTTGTTGACATCATATATTTTATGTTATTCATGGTCTACATCACTGAAAACATAATATGGATATCAATATTATGGTGTAAGTGCATGTTTACTAACTCAGCACTGCACCGGCACCGCACTGGTGCCTGTACCTATACCTCCAATGACTCCTTTGCTCCGACACAAGAGACTTCTTTTTCCTTCATTCATCTTTCTCGGCAACACACTCTGTGCTTTTCTTCTAACTCCTGCTCCTGCTCCAGCACCGACTCCAGGTCATTTGCTCTGTCATATGAAACTTCTCCTCCATCTTGTTTTTCCTTCTTATTTTTTCCTTCCTACTTCTTCTCTGCCCGTCACTCTGTGCTTTTCTTCTTTTATACTTCTTCTCTGCCCGTCACTCTGTGCTTTTCTTCTTTTATCAGCTGGGACCTCAAACTCATTTGGGGTTGTTGAAGTCCCGAAATTCGGAATCTATATCCATTGAAACATTTATAAACACACCTCAGTTGGCTCAATATGTGACTGGAGCCATAAATTCCAGTCTGGCTCCGTTCAGCTCCAACTCGGGATCATGTGCTCCGGCACCTAATGTAAACTCATTACTCTATTTCAGTCGTTCTCTTCTCTCTACTCACCAAATTTCAACCTTCTAAGTCCATTTCCAGGCTTTGGGGGCTCAGACCCCATCCCCTCCTTGGACATAGCAGCGTGAAACCTCAGGGGTAGGCAGGCAGCACCTTCACCAACCATGGTGGCCAGTTTGAAGAGAATACCTGCAGATAGACACTTGACTCTGGTATATTCTATGATGTAGGATAGGCCATGCTAGAAGCTGTGACGTTACCAGGGCGTGCTAGATTGTCCAAAGAAAACTTATGTCCTACCTAATTCTATTGAAGGATCTACTACTTGGTTCTACCAAGTTGTTATTGAATGATCTCATGTATATTATGTATTTTTTCATTTTTTTTCTTCAAATAACAACATTTATATAGTTTTTTTTATCAATTTCAGTAAAGAATGATCACTGATTTACAAGTTTTCATTCCAATTTTACCCTCATATTTGCATTAAAAAAAAAAAAAAAAAAAAAAAAAAAAAAAAAAAAAATCTTCTGGGGGGCCAAGGATCTTAAGCAAAAATGTTCACTGTGTGCCAACGATGTTCAACAACATGTAATATTAGATAGAACGTCGCAAAATGTTGATGACATGGCCTGCCAGTGAAAAAAACCCGTCAACAATTATTGTTGACGTGGCACATTTTGAAAATCACTGTCAACAATTATTGTTGACATGGCACTCAATGTGTTAAAATAAAATTTTCTTTTGAATTTTATCAAATAAGACTATTATCGTTTTTGTAATTTATGCTTACGCTGGATAAGAAATGCTCACCCAGTTTTAGGACGAATTTCATGTATAAACGAACGCTTGCTTACAAACATTTGAAATCAGCTGTTGTGATGGACCATGTGGTTTTTCAATAAACAGAAATAAGAAAAATAATAAATGGTTTATATTACAAATAATTGATTATCTATTGTGATGGAGTTTTTCGATTTTCTAAGGAATTTGATTTAAAGCCAATTTTATTGAATGAAACATTCATCAAACCAAACGGACCTACCACGCTCCCATCTTGTTTGTTTTCATTTTTTCGTACGAACGTGTTTAAATTCGGCAAGCACGGGAAATAGCGACCTTACAGAATTAAGGAAATTCCTTACGTTTGGTGAACATTTTTCTCGATTTTGCGCTAAGTTTGACATAAACGAACGCAAAGTTTCGTAAGCACAAATACAAAAACGAAAACGGCTTAAAAATGTGTTCGAGGCAAACTTATTTCTTTTTTATTCATATATTTTTCAAAATGATTAGTATAATTTCGTAGTGCGGCACACGTTCAGAAGTTTTACTACTATTATTATATATTTATTATATATATATATATATATATAGTATATATATATATATATATATATATATATATAATTTCTCGCTCGTTACTATTTTTAATAATATATATATATTATATATATATATATATATTATATATATTAATATATACGGTATATATATATATATTATATATATACTATATATATATATATATATATATATCATATATTATATATACTATATATAATATATATATATATATATATATATATATATATATAATATAATACTATATATATATATATATATATATATATATATATATTATTTATATATATATTATATATATATATACGGTATAATATATATATATATATATTATAATATAATATATATATATATATATATTAATATTTATATATTTTATATATATATATATATATATATATATAATATACGTCAACCGGGGCAATTTCAGAAAAACTCGTCCTTTTTTTTTAAGTAACTAACTTAAAAACTATAGCTAACGCTTACAGAAATTAGATCTAGATATGATAATAAAATATGGGCATTTGGCAATCATTTAATGTAAAGAAATTAAAAAAATAAAAATAGCTATTTTTAAAAAAAAATTTTAAAAAAATACGTTTCAAAATTTCTTTTGGGGCAATTTCAGAAAACCTAACAAAAATATATAAATTTTACCAATTTTTGGTTGACACTAGCTGAAATGAGCTTCCCTAACGTGTTAGTAGTAAGAATGATAAATTAGCCGCATTGCCAGATTTAGCTGATTTTTGGTTAAATCTGGCAACCTTAGCAACTTTTTAGTTTTTGTTGTTGTTGCGTATGTTTATATGGGTTTCCGATGCCTCCGAGTCGATTCCCGTGGTTACTGAGTTGATTGGCCACCCCAGTCAAGGGTGAGGGGGGGTTGGGCCCCAAAAACCTGGAAATGCTCGTAGAAGGATGAAATTTGATGAGTGCATAGAAGAGAATGAATGAAATAGAGTCCTGATGTTAAATTAAGTGACGGAGCACATGTACCAGAGTCAGAGTTGGATCCAGATCTGGAGCCAGACTGAATTCTGGCTCCAGCTGCATATTAGGTCAAATGAGATGTTTTTATATGTTTTTAATAACGTAAATCTCTAATATTAGGGTTCCAAGACCCTCAAATGAGCCTGAAGACCCCCTGGAGTGGGGTCCCAACTGAAAAGCACAAAGTGCATGGCAGAGAAGACAAAGGAAGATGGAATTGAATGGAATTCTGAAATTGCCCCGGGTTTTTAAATGTTAAATAACTTCTTAATGGAAGATGCTATCAATATGTGGTTTATATGTATACATACCTTAAAGCCTGATTTGAAAAAGACAGAGTGGTGAAATTTTTGTTATTTTTTAATTTTGGTACACAGACCTTATAACAAAAATTAAATTGCAGAAAAGACTTTACTTATAAGAAAAAAAAACTTCTTGCTTATTTATATTTAAAAAAAATTTTTTTTTTTTTTTGCAGGTCACTGCATCCGTTAATCTGCTATAACTTTTATTAATTTTTTTTTTTTGTAAAATTTAATTTGTAAAATTATAGGCCAGTTAGCTTAACATCTCTGGTTGTAAAGGTTTTGGAAAAGTTATGAAAGGTTCAATATAGAGAAATAATTAGATAAGATAACAAGGTATTGTATGATTCCCAGCACGGTTTCAGAAAGGGTAAGTATGTAGACAAACCTTTAAGAATTTATGGAATACATTACTGACTGTGTGCATGACCGAGGAGATCCAGTTGATATTGTATATTTAGACTTTAGTAAAGCTTTTGATAAGGTTCCCCACATAAGGCTGATGAAAAAGTTATTGCGATGTGGTATTAGTGGAGTTGTACATGGTTGGATTAAAGAGTGGTTGCGAAATAGAAAACAGTGTGTACAACTAAATGGGAATAAATCATCATGGGAAATAGTGAAGAGTTGGTGTCCCAGGGGTTCCAGTGCTGGGGCCACTTATTGGTTTCCTCCTCATATATAAGTAATGATTTAGGGACCAGGGAACTTAAATGCAAGGTTTCTAAGTTTGCAGATGATACTAAAGTGGGCCACCTCAGTTAGGAATAGTTAAGGATGAAAGATTCACAATGATCTTGATAAACTTCTTGGGGTGGGCAGATAAGGTGGCAAAATGAATTTTAATAGTACAGAAGGTAAGGTTTCTTTCACCTAGGTTTACAACAAATAAAAGTTTTAACTACGATATGACTGGGGATTGGCTTGAGTCTGTGGACAAGAAAAAGATTTAGGTGTGATTATAATCAGTTATTTGACAATAGATCGTTCGTGTGTGCAAGCAAGTAATAAAGTTAATAAGAATGCGGGCCATCATAAATGCGGCAATGTTGTTTACAAGAGCAGAGAAGTAATAAGTAAACTGTATAATCGCTATGTTAGGCCAGTAATAGGAGTATTGTGGCCAAAGTTTGGGCCCCTTATTAAAAGAAAGACTTAGATATGCTCGAGAGAGTGCAACGTAGAGCAACAAGGAGATTCTGGGTTTGAAGGGGTAAGAGCTTGAGGAGAGGCTGAAGGAGTTGAAGAATGTTCTCTGTAGACAGACACTCCTCAGAAAATCCTTTATTCAAATTCTACAAATATTTACATCTATTGATAATGATAGAGACATAAATTTTTTCATAGTAGAACATGGACAGGTGCCCAGGGGGCATAATAAGAAAATTAAGAAAGAAGCATGCCATCTTGATATAAGAATAGTAATAGGGTTTTTAAACTTTTTGGAATAGTTGCCAGAGGAGGTTGTTTTGAGTGTGACTCGATTGCAACATTTAATGAAAATCGGTTAGATGTCGTTTTGGTGGGTTGGGTATCAGTATATATAATTTGACGAAGCCAAATTGGCGGGTTTTTTAGTTATAGCAGTTATTGTTAGATGGCATGTGTGACCATAACTTAGTTATCAATGCATGTGGATGGTTTGGGTATCATATTTATATTTCATTAGTTTTGACTAACCCAAATTGGTGGATTTGTAGTTACACAAATTGACAAGCCCTAGGTGCTTTGTGGATTTGCATGAGCATGTTTGGGTATGTATGTGTATATGAGTCTTGACAGGACCCTGTGGCTTTTTACTGTCTTATATTCTACTGTCCTAAGTCCTTTGAAGAATTTATCTGTATTTTGGCTGTTTTCCCTAATATGAAGTTGGGTAACAATTTCTCTAAAAATCTTTCCTCTTACTAAGCAATAAGATATTCTTGGTTGAAGATTTTGCAATCAGTTTCTATAAATCCCTGCTCCTTCTAGTGACTGTGAATGGTTTTTTTTTTTTTTTTTTTTTTTTGGGGGGTTTTTTATGCTATTAATAATAATAATAATTTCATTATTTTTTCTGTGATTTGGGTCATTGATATGCCAATCTTTTTTAGAGAGAAAACTCCCTTCAAACTCCCTTATTGCACTCGGCTTGGATCTTATTTCTCTTTGTGGTTTCCCCTGTTCTATGAAAATAAAGACCTCTCCCTTTTAACTATAAAATTTTTGGACTTTCCGATATTCCTCTTTCATTATGATTTTCCCAATATGTTCATGAAGTGGCAATTGTACTTATTTAAAGATTTTCTATGTTTGAAATTTCTATAAAATTTTTTTTTTATATTTCTTTATAGTTAAAGAAATTTCATAAGAAATTCCGGTTCCAGGCGGAATTTTTTTTGTGATTCCCGGCTGGTTTCGGCCGGACTGAATTTCAGTTCCGGTACATCCTAATATATATATATATATATAATATATATGTGTATATATATATAATAATATATATATATTATAATTATATATATATATTATATATATATATATATATATATATATATATATATATATATATTATTATATATATATTATATATATATATATTATTTATATCATATATATATATATTATTATTATATATATATATATACTATATATATATATATTATATAATATATATATATTATATAATATATATTATATATATATATATTATAACGGTATATATATAATGGTGATATTTGGTTTTAAACCACAACTATTAGTCGACCCATATCTCAAAAACTCAAAAGCTACAGGAAAGGGATACATTGTTGGAAATCCTGGCAAATTTTTATTGCGGAAACTGTAAAAAAAAAAAAAAAATCTCAAACTACAATAGCTACAGCGAAGGAATACAGATTTTTGGAATCCTTGTACAATTTTTTGGTTAGGAAACTGTAAAAAAAAAAATCATAAATAAGATAAAATATATATTGGCTATTTTTTTTTAGGAGCAGGGGACGTAGTATATACTGTATATATATATTATATATATATATATATATAATATATATATATATATATATATATATATATATATATATTAATATATATATATATTTATTTGTAAAGGTAATTACACGGCATGTAGGGGGCTCGAGCCGAGGGGAACACAGGGGGGGACATTTTCCATACCCCCGTAGGGGGAGGGGCAGGAAACCCGCGCACTCAATACAAACAGCGGGGGTTCCAGAGACCTTCCCGGCGGGGGGATAGTCCTACCCGTCAAGTTCCCGGAAAGCGAGAGACCCCGATATGCATTCCGGTGCGGTAAATACCACTTGAGGTATTCCTTTAGTTAAAAAAAAGGGAAAGCAAAATTTAATAGAAAGTCTATTTATTTTCCACGAGTAACAAATAAAGGTCTCTAAAATAGGCTTCTATCTTTCTATAATTAATACAATATTTTTTATTTTTTACATTTTCCTATCTAAATTTACCAGGATTCCAAAACTGTATTCTTCTTCTCGCTGTAGCTATTGTAGTTATTTGAATTTATATATATATACCTATATATATATATATATTATATATAATATATATATTATTATTATTATATTATATATATATTATATATATATATATATATATATATATATATATATATATATATATATTATATATATATAATATATATTTTTAGCACATATATTTTTCAAATTATAGATTGTTTAAAAGAGATTATTTTCGGTTCTGGCCGGGAATTTTTCAAATTCCGGCCAGAACCGGAGATTACTAATTTACTTCTGAGAAATATTTGCTGGAAGAGATTTATTTTATATAACCATAGCCATCTTTTAACAACAATATAATAGTAGCCTTGTGTAGTATTCATACAGTGTAATCACACATACCTACAGTATTTATTTAAATAAATATATATATACATTATATATATATAGTATATATATATAAGTATATTATATATATATATATCTATATATATATATTATAATAATATATATATATATATACGGTATATATATATATATATATATATTATATATATATATATATATATATTATTTATATATATATATATTATTATATATTATATAATTAAGCAAAAAAGATTCTTTTAAACGTTACTGAAAATGAAAATAATTTCTCTGATTATATGGAGGAGACTGGAAAGGAAAGTAATTTTGGGCTAGTAATGCTATGTTTGGGAATTTAGCTTTGTTCCCTTTCCACCAATTTAGGAATTCTTCTTTTCCCAGATTAGAAATTGACTTTTCTGGTAAAAAAAAATTTCTATTTTTTAAGAATTTAATTTTTTTTAGAGCCACTGAATTTTTTTTTTTTCCTTTTTTTACACTAACTGACTCGCTGTCATTTCACTTTCTTCACACTTATAAAAACTAAGTAACCTTTGCAGTAATTTTCTTAATGGTTCCTGTGATTTTGAGGTTTGGCAATTAAGTTAATTGTAGATAATCGCTCGTTTTCTCTGAAATGACTCATAGCCTGACTTCTTCTGTACTGCTACTATTATTATCCACTTTCAACCTTCAATTATTTGCATATATTTTAAGCATCCCATTTTCTACTCAATTTCTCCTTATTTCCTTAGAAATAAGTCAGTTAGTATCTGGTATACTACGTACTTTTAAAACAATTACTTTGTTTTGATATATGTCTTAACTTGATCCTTTCTCTCCTTTTTTATTTCATAAATCTAAAACTCTAATGGGCTTCTTTCAGCTTTCTTATCCTCTGGCGTCATCCTCAGAGTTTGAGGATATGGCTGGAGTGCTCAACATATGTAGAATAATTGAATGAAAAATTGATTTTGCCTTATAGTTTCCATAACCATGAGAAATGGTTGCAAAACTCTTAGAATTTTTTTCAAGTATTTGCCATTTATTAGCAGTCAAAGTTTAAATGATTGATTGTTCTAAAATATAAACTTGCAGAGGTTTTTTCAAACATTCAATTCTTTCTTGAATCAAATATGTGCTATTCCACCTCGTATTAACATTTGAATTGGCATAAGTGGGCTTGCAAGATGTGGATCCAAGTCTCTTTTTATTCTTTTAAGTTCATTACAGCTTAAACTGGAAAATGATTGAATGTGTACAAATATTCCTTTTTTTTTTTTAAATCACACTGTTTTTGAGAAAATAAGGCATCTTTAATAAATTGAAGTTTATGAAAAAAAGAAAAACTTATATTCTGCTAAATCAGTTCCAAGTTTTCATGTT
>JABUQX010088026.1:22500-28517 GCA_015478945.1 Trachelipus rathkii
TCAATCCGTTTCCCTCTCATCCCACTATACCTAATATTTAAATCAGAACACTTGTTCCAGCTGACTCACATGCTAACATAATTCAACACTGAGGACTGTCTCACTCACAACCATAACCTTACCTTATCTACGTTTACTTTCAACCCTCCTTTTACACACCCTGCCCAATCTCTCTACAACATCCTCTCACTCTTTCAGATTCACACACACCAAATCATTACCGCATATAAGGTAGGGCACCTTCACTCATCTCCATCATTCTAACACCATTACTGTCACGCCCACCTTCAATTCTTTCATAACCATATCCATATACAAATTGAATAACCAGGAGACACACACGCCTGCCTCACTCCGCTGATAATACTAAACAATCACTTTTGAACACATTTATTCTTACACACACCTCATATCGTCATACATACTTTTGATTCCACTTCAGAAGCCATCACCAACACTATACTATATACTAACACTGCATAGACTTCCCTATTAACTATCATACCCCTGTTGCAAAAAAAAACTAAATAATTTATTCTTCTCTCTTTTTCTCTCTCATTTGCTTCAATGTAAGAATTTGATCTACCATTCTCTACTACTCCTAAACGCACCTTGTTCTTCACCATCAGTCTTCAGTACTCGGCCGCACTCTTTCGACCAAACACCAGCATATATCTTCCCTACACACTCAAATAAACTAAATACCCTATAATTTCTACAGTTTCCCTTTTTTCCCTTACCTGTATATAAGGGTACTATTACTGCTTTCCTCCAATCCCTCGAAACTATAGCCCTACAATAAGCGCTTCCTATTACACATTGAAAGATCCAATCAATTCAACACTTTGATCTTTCACCAGTATTTCATCTATACCATGCAGATTTCCATTCTTCAATCTTTCTCACTCTAGCCTCATTTCTCTCTTTGCCTATAACCTCTCCCAAAATAACCTATTCCTCCTTGCACCACATCAAACCCACACACAGTCCCTATCACCTCTTCTTACTGCCAATATTAAACAGATTTTCAAAGTGTTCTTTCCACACTCCCTCACATCCATTCATCAGTTACAAAAGCACCATCCCTTTTCATTATTCTGAGCAGGTTCCCTTATTCTAATTCTTAACTTTCGCTTCTTCCAGAAGAATTCCTATTCCTTGTATGTCCCCATTCTCTCCTTCCAGAACTGGTTCATCGTTACCTCTTCTTTTTCTCTTACGTATGCATCTTTTAGCATTCCTTTTTTTCCTCCTTATTTATAATTCCAAGCCTCTTTCTTTTGAAACTTCATCATGTGCTTTTAGTAATTCAACCAGCGCTTCTTTTTACTTTTAACCCGCTTGCATCATCTTCCTTCCACACTCATGTTATCATTCTTATTTCTCTTTAGCACAAACACATACTTTCTTTTTGCACTGCAACAATTACTTTCTTCTTTTGCTTCAGATTTATTCCAGTTTCAACTTGTTCACAATTCAACTGAGTTTACTTGCGAGCGCTTTTACATACTTATCCTTATTACCTTGTTCACTAAACTTCTCACTCTTAATTTTACCCACTTCCTTCCGTATACCCTTCCTCTCCATCCAAGTCCCCACTAACTTAATTTTACATAGACAAAGCATAATGATCCGATAATCCCATTCCTAACCTCACTGATTTAACATCCAACACATACTTCAACATCTCCTTCTTCACGAACACAAAACCATACTTTTCACTTCGATACATCTCTACCTACACAACTCTAGTATAATTATGGATTCTCTTGTGCTTAAAGAAAGTATTACTTACAACATACCTCTCCTCCTCACAGAAATCAATCACTTTACTCCAATTATCACTTTCTATCACCGCCAAAATACTGTTAATACCATCCTTTTAATAATATATATTATATATATATACTAATATATTATTATTATATTTTATTATATATTATATATATATATAGTTATATTTATATAGTATTAATATATTTATATAATACAGTATATATATATATTTATATATAATATATATAATATATATATATTATATATAGTATATATATATATATATATTAGATATTATATAATATATTATATATATATATATATTATTAAAATCCTTTACTATCTAAAACTTTACAGCAATACACCTAGGGACGGCTAATCCGCGCACTATCAACTGTAAATTAAAAACATCTTTAAATCTAACTAAAAAGAGGTAATTTAAAAAAAAAAAAACATTATTGTGTTTTTAAAAAAAAAACCGTGTTTTTTTTTTCAAAAAAAAAATCATTAAAAAAAACACGTTTTTTTTTCACAACCCTATACATTATATTTACTATATATATATTTTTTTTTTACATATTTCGCACTAAAATTCGCGACAACAGAATACTCCAGCAATGTACAGTTACTTTTTACCCACTGTATATTGGTAGTTTTTGAGATATGCAAGTTGTCTCTTATAAAAATTTCACATAATTCATGCTTACAAACTTTAGTTTACACTAGTCAAATATCTAAAGGAAATAAATTTCCAATGCCTAATTATTTTTGTTTACCTTAGTGAAGTGGAATATATATCAGTTCTTTTATTCTTTTCAGTTATATTTTTTAATATACATTATATATAATATTTCATAAAATTATCCGTATATTTTCAAAATGATTAGTATCCCCCACCGTTTTCCGTTAGTCGCGACCAAACGTTCTAGACTTTCTATAATATTATATATATATATATTATATATTATTAATATATATATATATATATATATTATTATATATATTATATTAATATATATATATATATATATATATATTATATAATATATATATATATAATTTATATATTTAATGTTATTATTATTTGTTTTTATATTTAGATATACGAAAGATATAGGTAAAACTTAAGTTTCTTTCTGACCTTTGATTTCGATATATATTATATATATTATATATACTATATATAATATATATATTATATTATATATATTATATAGTATATATATATATTAATAAATATATATATTATCTATATATATATATTTACTATACTATATATATATCAGCCTCTAGAGAGCCACAATCCATATCTCCAAAACTACAATAGCTACCGGAAAAAGGAATACATTGCGGAATGCTGGTAGCTTATTACCGAAATGTAAAAAAAAAACAAATTATTGTTAATATTATAGTAATATGGAGTAGAAAGTCTATTTAGAGATTTTTTACGTTACTCGTTAAAATAAATCGATTCTAGTAATTTTTGTTTTTGTTTTTTTAACTAAAGAATACCCAAGGGTATACCACCGTGGGCAGGCAGTAGGGCTCTCGCTTGCCCGGAACTAACGGGGTTTGGACTATTTTCCCCCCTCGTCTCCGGACCCCCGCTCTTTGGTATTTGGGTGTGCGGGGTTCCTCCGCCCCTCCCCTACGGGGTAATGAAACGTCCCCCCCCTGTGTTCCCCGTCGGCTCGAGCCCCTACATTGCCGTTAATACTTTAACAAATAATCATATATATATTATCTATGTCCCCGCCGCTCGAGTCCTCGAAAAAACAATTCTTATTTTATTTTTTTTCGCTTTTTTATTTTTTTTTAACATTTTCCTACAAAATTTTACAAGGATTCCAAAATTGTATTCTTTCCCTGTTGCTATTGTAGTTTTTGAGATATGGAATGTGGCTCTTCTAGAGGCTGCCCATATTATTTATATACTTAAACTCAATTTAAATTAAACAATCTAGTAACCTGTTGGTTCACTGACATCTAAATAGGTTAATCCCTTGAAACTGTTTCGTTATGTACAAAGAAATATATAATTAAAAGGGCATCAGTGTAGGAAATTCTAATATTTGAAAAAAATAATATTTGGGAGAAACAGTATACTTCGAGCCACAATGTTTACTAGTACAATAAAATTAAATCTTTTCTCCTATTTTGGTAATTTTACATTCTTTGTGACACTTTCTACAAACATTTTTATCTAGTATCAAATTAAATGTTGCAGCAATGCTAACAGGTATAATCATGTCTACAACTTTGGAATAAATACTTACTTTCAAATTAATAATTTTAAGTAAAACATTAGTAACAAAAATACGTCCTACGGAACACTGTAAAAAATTTATGCACGCTTCCAAATTTTATATCGTAGGATATTTGAAAGTCCAATAATACTTAATGAATAAAGTCCATCTTTATATATATAAGGTATATATACCTATATTATATATATATAATTTATATATATAGTATATATATTATTATATATATATATATATTATTATATATATATATATTATATATATATATAATTTATCATATATATATATATATATATATATATTAATTAGTGATGGGTGACGCATTATGAACATTTTCCGACGATGACGATTATCAGATAAATTAATGATGAGCGATGACGATGACGCTTAATTGAAAAAGTATTTATTTTAAAAATTTCTTTTTCTCTCTCTCTCATATACTATAATATTGATCATATATATATATATTATATATTTATAATTATATATATATATATATATTTATATAATATATATTATATAATAATTTATATATATATATATATATTAGCTGTAGAACAGAGGGTCAGGGGGTTCAACTCCCGAAATTATTTTAGCGATCAAAGAATTTTGATTCCTTAAGTCCTCAATATAATATATATAAGAATAATAATAATAATAATATAATAATAATAAATAATAATAGTTATCAATGAAATGAAAGTCTTTATTAATCGGAAATGAGGAGCACCATGTTTGTGGTCGTAACGATTTTCTTAGGTCAAGTGTCTGTTCCTCATACATGTATAATATTTAGACCAGGGACTTAAATGGAAGGTTTCAAGTTGCAGATGATAGCAAATTGGCTACTCAATAAGGATTAATGATGGATGTATAAATATTTAAAAAGATAAGGAGGGAGCTGTAATTCGTTGATGGGATGAGCAGGTTCATTCCTTCTTCCGATAAATTTTTCTTTCCTCATTCATCATTCCTTCTAAAACTAAATCTTTCTTTCCTCAGAATCCATGGTTCGATCGTGCTTATTCTCTGCCCCTTCGGCTAGAGACAGTGCATATCGAGTTGTGGAAAAATTCTCGTTCTCTAATCACTCCCGCTAATTTTCATTCAGCTAGAAATCGATGCGGGATACTCTTCGACGAGCAAAGCGGCTTTTCATCAAGGAAAGTGCCTAACTCTTGGTTCTCTCTACTGACAAATTCTTTCATCTCTAAGCAACTTCTGTAAATCCTGCCTTCCTCCTCTTATTCGATCTGATCATTGTGGTTGCTAATTCTCAACTGAAAAGGCTATCTCTTCGGCCCCTCGCTCAACTATATTCCTCTAATGTTCAATACTAGCACTTTCCATCCCTCAGTGGTTGGAAGCTCTCCCATGTCCAATCTATTCCGATAAAAGGAAGCCGCTCATCCTTCAAACTATCGCCCTGTAGCTCTCACTTGTATTTCTATCTAAGATCTTTTGAAACCCTTCCTCAACTCACTTATTAGATCATCTGGAAACTCACTCGTCGCCAGTAAGGCTCTCGTTGCACGAAGTCTACTGGCGATATACTTCCTATCTAACGATTTATGGTTTTTCGCTCTTACAGAACTACGGGGAGACTTGGGTGGTGGTGCTTGACATATCCAAAGCATTTGACCGGTCTGGCACGCTCCACTGCTCTCCAAGCTCCCCTCCTTTGGTTTCCTCCTTCTCTTTGTCTTACTTATGTCTAGCTTTTCTTTCAAATCGCTCAACATCGGCTGTTGCTGATGGGGCGACTTCTTCTTTCTTCTGTCAATAGTGGTGCTTCTCAGGGTTCTGTCTATCTCCTACCTTTTCATTAATGATCTTCTCAGCCTGTACCTCTAATATCCACTCGTATTTCGATGACTCGACCCTTCATTCTTAACTCATATCAATTCTACTCCATTACTTCTAGAATTGCCTCTCGCTTAATCTTTCCGATTTTATTCTTCGCTGATGGAAGAATAA
>JABUQX010088027.1:0-10000 GCA_015478945.1 Trachelipus rathkii
AGTGTACTTCGTTCAGTTCAGTTGGGTGTTTAACCGTTTTCGCATTTATCATTATGAAACGCTTTCGCGTTTTCGTGCGCCAAACTTCAATATAAATATATATATATATATATATATATATTTATATAATTAAAAAATAGATATAAAATTTCCAAATTTTATCTATTCAAATTTTTGCTATACATAAAATCCCTTTATGTATTTACACCAAAAGTTTAAGTATTATCGAAACTGGTGAAATCAATCTGTCTATACACTTCCCAAAGTGGTCAGTGGTCGAGTTCCAGTTCGGTCAGTGACTGGTATAGGTCCACATTCCACAATTCCATTGCTATTCCATGCGGGCGGGATGATTCGCGTATGAAGATGGGATGCGCAAACGCATGATGCATATACATGTATGCGCAAACGCATGGTGCATATACATGGCTAAGTAGTATAAAATGACAAGTGGTGACCACTGAAGGCCCAAGGGGTTCAGGATACCTGTGAAACCTTCCAGAAGAGCATAAGAGCAGCCATAGAGGATGTGGGGGATCAGTGAAACCCTACTCACCGCTACGACCCCACGAGAACAGAAGAGCAAAGCATGTGAAAGGTGGTGGTGAGGTATAAGCTTCTGAGCTCACGTTCAAAGAGGTCTACCAGAGCTAGATGGAAAAACAAACAAACTTCTCCGTTGGTCGATGCAGCCTTATAGACAGAGGACATCATGACTTGATCAATCGATATATATATATAACTACTATATATATATAATATATATATATATATACTAACATATATATATCACTATATATATATATATTTAAGCCTAATGGATATTATGAAACCAATTGATAAGGCATTGTATTTAGACCTAGCGAGTCTTTGTACTATGATAGATACCTGTTTGTGACGTCATATGAAAAATACATTCGTGGATATTAAAAATACATTCATGATCCTACGTGAAATAAACTGAAATATTTCGGATTAAAAAGGGCCATGAAGGTATATGAGTAATAAAAAACGAGGATGCGAAACAGCGAAAAAGACGGTTCGGCTTGGTGCGGTGTGGTTCGGCGCTAATAATAATAATAATAATAATAATAATAATAATAATAATAATAATAATAATAATAATAATAATAATAATAATAATAATAATAATAATAATAATAATAATAATAATAATAATAATAATAATAATAATAATTCATGAAAAAGCACCAAAACAGAATAATCGTATACTGACGAATGTGAGATCATATGAAAAAACATTCGTGATTATGGAAACTATGTGAAATATTTCGAACTAAAAAAGGGTCATGAAGGTTGATGAGTTATAGAAAAACGAGGATGCGAAACCGCGAAAAAGACGGCTCGGCGTGGTGCGGTGCGGTCCGGCGCAATTCGGCGTTGTGCGGTCCGGTCTTAACGTCGTCGACGAAAACCCCCCTTAGGGGGATAAAAACCCGCGAAAAAAAGCACTAAAAAAATATTCGGCATTCGGCGAACATTTGGCGAATGCCGAATGTTCGCTTTCTGCCGAACTCGCTACCTATACTACTAAGGACCACCTACTGCAAGCGGTTTCGTAGTTGAGAGGAAGATTACTCAACAATACTTGGCTTTATATTTATAAGTTTTGCCCCTCGCTTATCACACTTCAGCACTCCTACCGCGAGACCGGAAACTTGCGATCGGAAGAGGATAATAATCGATGGTGATGACGACTTTTGTCGAATGGCATCTGGGTTAAAACCCCAGAAGGAGAAACTCTGGTATACCATAACTCAAATAGTGAGATCATCTAAACTGCGTTTGATGCGGCTGTGTAGGATACAGTATCGGGATGACTATAGTGCGATGTTGTCGTTCAAAGAGAAGATAACTTATGTACATGATATATTCCTTTCGCAGAGAGGCGACATCACATCGGCTTCAACTTCGAGGCTCACCCGGGGGGACGATCGGAAGGCTCTTGTGGAGAATGGGATCTAGCTGGGCCTAGTAGAGTTGGGGAGACCTGACCACATATGCTAGTAGATATGGTCAACATCCGATACGATTATGACGTGTGGAGATGTGAAAATGGTATGCGATATTCGCCCAAGGATTTTGAGATAAGATGACGCAATGTGTGAAGCGCACAATGACAATTCAATTTCATTTGTTTAATGTGCATTGCATGTCCAGGTGATATTATTCTAGAATGAGGCTCAGAAATGTGGGTGATAAATTAAAAGGAAAGGAAGGAAAAAGGAAAATGCATTGGAGTAAGATGGAAGGTTCTTCGACTCTTTCTTCTAAAATAGTACTGCTGAGGCTTTTCCGGGTGAGAAGTGGAAGCCATGGGAGTTACTACATTGAAATGTTCTCAATGACTAGTTGGGTTGCCCAAAAAATGATAGCCTGGCACAGGCACACATAATGCCAGATCTGTCAAAATACAGGAAAACTTGACACAGACACCTTCATTTAGAGCAAATTGGTGAGATACTAACAGCTGAGCATCGAACTATGATCGATGTCTGAAAGTAGGCATTAAATAAAGAAAAAGCTGTCCTTGAAACCGATCATGTAAAGTTTAAGGAGGACCTAGGTTTTCCCATGTTGTCATAAGACTTCTCAAGACATCAATAACCATCCCCCAACTGAGAAAACCTCCTTGATGTCAATGTTCAGTCTCAATAAGGTGTTCGCGGTCGAACAATGTTTGCGGAAGCTAAACTGGAAGTTCGAGAAAACCTGAAGGCTCTCCAGAGTAAGAAGATGGCGGTCCGCAACAATTTTCTCCAATAATTTCCAAGTATGTTAAGTCAGCGAGATTGGTCATTGGTTACCGCCGATTGCGGATCATTTTCTAGGAATTACAAGTACTGTTTTATACACAGATGGAAAAGAGGATTCATTCCAGATACTGTTTTACAGATACAGAAAGAACGCTGATGCAGAAGCGAAAATGTGAGGAAGAATTACGTACGAGATGATGTTTGGGCCAGAGGTACCGTCTTTAAAGTTCATCAGTGCAGTTTGATGCTCTATATGTGAAAAAAGTCAGACGATTAAAGGTATGATCTTCCCCTTTCACTGTAGAGAGGTCTGGAGGTACAGAGTTAATTTTTTATTTTGGGAAGGCCTCAGTATAGCGGGAAGAACTTGAGTGGCTAGAATAGCTATTGCTTAATACATCTGCGACAGCTGCTGGAGCAGAGACCGTGTCATTCATATCGGGTAAATAACGGAGAACTGTTGGTTGCAAGCTATTAGAGTCGAGATATTTTCTGTACAACTTTCCACATTCAAGAAAGGGAAGTTGTGCAGCTGCCAGTCGACGCGTTTTTACTTCTCACGTTAGCTTGTACACACTCTTGGGATCACCGAAGAGTTGCCGATTGCCTACCCTCGAAGATCACGAGATGAAAGTTTCTGCTGCTGTAATGATATCCTGTTGGGAGAAGTTAAAGATAGCATTAGTGGTCAGAAACCGTCCATTAAAGGAAGGATGTGGAATGGAAGTGGGTTGATAAAAAGGAGCCCACTGAGCTCGATCATAACACCAGCGGGATTGATTTTTTAACACACGGATTAGTGGGATTTCACGGAAGGCTATCGGAAAATAGTCACTGCTGTACAAATAATTGAAGTGGGACCATGTGAAGCTCTCTCTCTCTCTCTCTCTCTCTCTCTCTCTCTCTCTCTCTCTCTCTCTCTCTCTCTCTCTCTCTCTCTCTCTCTCTCTCTCTCTCTCTCTCTCTCTCTCTCTCTCTCTCTCTTCGGGCTATTAAAACATAGTCTAATTTAATTTTATTCTTGATATAATTATTTGCACTTTCAACAAGTTAAATCTTGTTCAAAAAACTTGTCAAATTTATTTTAACTTGCTAAATTTGCTGCGCGCGAGTAAAGTTGTATATATATATATATATATATATATATATATATATATATATATATATATATATATATATATAAATATATATATATATATATATATATATATATATATATATATATATATATATATATATATATATATATATAATATATATATATATATAATAACTACTGCTCTATGTAATATATATATATATATACTATATATATATATAATATATATATATATAATAATAATATATATATATATATCTCTATATATATGTGATGTTACAAAGGTTGGTTTGCACAATTCGTAAAGAAAACAGACCTTTGATAAGGGTGTAAACAGGAGCGATATTGATCTTCACTTCTGAAAGCCGCTTGTGGCAATTTTTAACAATTTATTCAATAAGTTCCTAGGCCGCTTGTGGCCAAACAGACTTTTAACAATTTATGGGCCGCTTGTGGCAAAACATACATTATATACATATACAACTTACTACTGGTTGGGTGGAAGAATGTGAGCTATTCTCTTCTTGGAGGCTTATATATATATATATATATATATATATATATATATATATATATATATATATATATAGTATATATATATATATATATATATATATATATATATATATATATATATATAACTATATATATATATACTATATATATATATATATATATATATATATATGTAATAATAATATATGCTGTATATATAATATAATTTAATCTAATTTGTACTAAGTAATGGATATCTAATAACAATAATAATAATAATATATATAATAATAATATATATAATATATATATATATATGTATAATAATAACATATATATAATATATATAATATAATAATATAATAATAATAATAATAATCAACCAATAATAATAATAATATGTAATAATAATAATAATAATAGCATATAATTTAGTAATAGCTACATCATAACATATGTAATAATAATAATAATATTATAACTAGCTAGCATAATAATATTTAATAATCATTTTCTCTATAAATATATATATGTAATAACAACAACAATTTTATTTGAGATGGAAAGCTAGATATTAAAAAGGGTAATAGTGGCGCAGAAGGGCTTCACCCCGATTTTTATAAAAATCACAAGGATATACTCTAAAAAAAAATAATAATGAATAATAAAAAAACAAACGTGGCGGTCTCTTAGGAAAAAAAGTTACAACCTCAAAGTTGTTAAAACTCCCTTAGGCTTTTCATTTTTGATCCATCAGGTTAGATTTCATTTCCAGGCCCTCTAGTTAAGGTTATGATATGTTTTGTTAGGCATACACAGAAATCTATGTGTACTTAACAAGTTTAATATAACCTGAACTAGAATAACTAAAATGAGCTTACGGGCACCACAACTTTTTATAAAGCCTATGGGAAAATTTTAAACTGAGGTTGCTTTTTCATAAAGACAAATAATTTTTGTTTGGTTTTTCATTATTATTTTTAAGAGTATATCCTGTGATTTATATAAAAATCCCTATGAGGTTTAACAACTTTGAGAGGCTGCAACTTTTTCCTAAATTTTTCGCTAATTATTATTTTTTAGAGTATATCCTGTGATTTTTATAGAATTCGTTGGTGACATCCCTAAACTCCCATTACCATTTATATATATATATATATATATATATCTATATATATATATATATATATATATATATATATATATATATATATATATATATATATATATATATATATATATACCCTATATATATATAACTATATATATATATATATATAACTAACATATATATATATATATATCTAGCGTTAAACCTCCCCGAAAGTAACATCTACATATAACAAAAAATCTATAGCTCTTCTAAGAAAAATAAATAAAATTTAATTAAAATAAAACCAATTTATAAATAGAAAAAAAAAAAAAAAAAAAAAACGCTTTTTAAAAATTAAAAATTTTAAAAAAGTTAGGAATATCTGTATGATAATGATCATTTTTGAGAAGAACGAAGGATCTCCATCTCACGAGTAACGTCAAAGTTGCTAAATGTCGATTTTTAACTAAAAGATATCCCAAGGGTAAACCACAAAGATGGACAGAGTCAGGGTTTCTCGGCCCGGGGGACGACGAGGGGACTTCGTCCCCCTCTGTCCCTCCGTCGCCTCGAACCCCTAAAAAGGAAATAAAAGAAAAAAAATTATGTTCTTCAGAGCATAATAAAAAAACAATATTTGGTAGCTCTTGCTCTCGTACTACTACAGAAATGGAAGGTTAAGAGAGCGTACGCTGCCAGAGACTAAAGATTATACTAATATTTAAAGTGTTATTAATAAATATTAGAATTAAATAATTTTTAGTTTCATCAGTAAGAAATTGGTTGCTGAAATCAAAAAAATGTTATTTATTTTCCTGTAACTGTTATAGTTTTTAGTTACATGCATGATGCTTTCGGTAGGGTTTATATATATATATATATATATATATATATATATATATATATATATATATATATATATATATAACATAATATATTTTCTCTTCTATATATATATATATACCTATATATATATATAATATGCTCATATATATATATATATATATATATATATATATATATATATATATATATCGACCTTTTCTGTTTGCCTTGGGTCAGTTTGAGATTTTTTTTTTGTTTTTTTAATATATTTCTAGTAGTATATGATGCTAACAATCAATTTAAAGTGGTAACGGACATGATTCAAAAATATATATAGGACCCTTTTACGTTTTAAGACTCCGTCAGTTTTATTTTTATTTTTTAACTAAAAGGAATAAGGGTAAACAGAAATGGCAGATGGGGTCTTGGCCTTTGAGACGACAGAAGTGGGTTATTTCCCCACTCTGGGAGGTCTCGGAACCCCCGCTCTTTGGTATTTGGGTGTCGCGGGGGTTGCTCCGCCCCCTCCACAGGGGTGTGAAGCGTCCCTCATTACCCGTCGGCTCAGGCTAATTTTTACATATTTGTAATATTTGTTGATTCCAAATATGTAATTGTGAATTTCCAGTAACTCAAATAAAATTAGAGGTATAGCATTTTTTCATAACATACTTAAACATAAATGTGATTTTAAAATATTTGAAATGTTTAGACTTCTGGATCATGATAAGTACATAGATTCATTGTTGGTATCATATAGTAATATTATATTAAAAAGTAAAACAAAAAAACCAAAAATTAGACTTTCAAACCAAAAACTGAAAGAGATATATATATATATATATATATAATATATATAATAAATATATGTAATAATAATATATATATATATATATATATATATATATATATATAATATATATAATAATATATATATATATATATATAACTATAATATATATATATATAATATGTATAATATATATATATATATATATATATATATATGAAGCCTGTATAATAATAATATATATATATATTACTATACTCTGCTGCTCATATATATATATAGATAGAACAGAACTATATGCTGACATTTGTATAAAGATAGACACACTTTATGCCATTGTGGTTTTACTATATTTCTTTATATAATATCATATATATATATATATATATATATATATATATATATATATATATATATATATATATTATATATATATATATATATATGAACTTGTCCTTTAAAAAGGAAGTTAACCGATATATATAGAACGAACGATGTAATCGATTTTTCGATTATTTCATGGTAATAGAGCGTCAGGTTATCATAAACATTTTTTTTTTTTTTGACTAAAGGAATGCAAGATTAAATCGCAAAGATGGAAAGAGAGTCAGGGTCTCTCGACCTCAGCGGGGGGACGACGGGGGGGGGGACTTCGTCCCCCCCTCTGTCCCTCTGTCGGCTCGAGCCCCTTAAAAAAAATTTAAATAAAATTAAAATTTTAAAATTAAAATTAAAAATTAAAATGCAGCTTTTGGCAACTCTTGCGCTCTTTCTATTGGGTTTAGCTAACACGTGACTGCAGGGTTTCGGGCGTAGCGTTCGGCGTTTCGATACCAGTCTTTTTATGTAACTTCTTTTTAAAGGAGTAGTGCCTATATATAGCCAGCCAATTCTCTGCGCCTATAGCCGCGCCTATGAACAGGAACAAAGCATTTTTTTTACCCTTAAAAGTTAGAACTTAAAAGCATGGCTAACTTGATTCATTCTTAAAACCAGTGTAAAGTTTATATATATATATATATATATATATATATATATATATATATATATATATATATATATATATATATATATATATATAAATATATATATATATATATATATATATATAATATATATATATATATAATATATATATATATATATAAAAAGTTCATAGTTCTTAACTACAAATAAATTGGAAACTATGTCTCTGAAAATTTGCAACTTCTGCAGCGCTTGTGCTGGACCTCCTGAGGGAAAACATGGACCACAAGGACATGGAGGAGGAAAAGGACGTGTAGATATTAGTTTGGTGTTTTAATTACAAAAATAAATAAATGTGTTTTTCTTTCTTATAAAAGCATGCTTTTATTATCGCACTAAAGTTTACTTTGCAAATAAATTTAGCGAACAGGCACCAGCCGGCGAAAAGTCGCAGACACAAAGGCGCATAGGCGATAGGCTCATTGATGTGACAAAAATATAGGCGCATAGGCTCATTGAGTGACAAAAATATAGGCGCATAGGCGCTGACACTAGGTCTGGCGGCATAGGCGCATAGACGCAGGCGCACTCAAAAAAAAATATAGACGCTCCACAACTCTGATGCATTATATATATATATATATATATATATATATATATATTTATATATAATATATATAATATATATATATATATATATATATATATATATATATATATATATATATATATATATATATATATATATATATCAGTGGCGGCTCGTGAACCGAAAACATGGGAGCACTTCAAAATAAATATATATATATAAACACATATATATATATATATCTATATATATATATATATATATATATATATATATATATATATATATATATATATATATATATATTATTGCCAGAAGCCTGCCACTAGACAATTTTCTTAAAAAACCTAGCTTAACTTAACTTTTCTGGACAAATTCTGACAACCTGGAGTTTAATACCAAATCTGTCAGTCTATCTAATATTAAGCCATATATATATATATATATATATATATATATATATATATATATATATATATATATATATATATATATATATATATATATATATATATATATATATATATATATATATATATATATATGAAAACGGAGCGTAAATTATGACGTTTATTTGTGGGCGGTACTAAATAATGACGTAACATATTTTTCGAAATTTGAGGGACGGAGAATTTGGGGGAACTGTTAATAATTTTCGTAGCGAAGGCGTTTATGATTTGCTGTTGTATAAAGGTTGTAACATTTTTTAAGATTTAATTATTAATTTTTTAATTAATTATTTAATTTAATGTATGAAAATGGGTAAATTCTATTATTATATATATATTCGAAAATTAAGGGTTTATTTTTGTCCTTGTCCATTTGAAAATTGCTAAGTTTACACAGAAAAGGTTATTAAAAGATTGTGACTGATTGCCGATGACAGTTGAATCCGGCAACAATACAACTATAAAATATAGTAAATTTTAGTATAACTCTCTCTCTCTCTCTCTCTCTCTCTCTCTCTCTCTATATATATATATATATATATATATATATATATATATATATATATATATATATATATATATATATATATATATATATATATATATATATATATATATATATATATATATATGTTTTTTTTATATAATTTTAAAAAAATTATTTTCTTTATTTTGTTTCACATATTTATTGCAAATTTGGGAGTTACCAAATTTAGGAGGTTATTTTATGACGTGTTCGAGAGGAGGCTTTGTGGAAAAATCCTCAAAATAGACAAAATAAGAATAAGGTTTCTTTTACGTTGCCATGACAGCCAGTGTTTTGAAAGCATTATAATTATGCTTTCTTGGAGGCACAAATCGAAATTCCTCCAGTCAATGATCCTTATGAAAAATAATGTTTCGCAAGAGAATAAATG
>JABUQX010088027.1:15000-22851 GCA_015478945.1 Trachelipus rathkii
TATATAATAATATATAATAATAATAATAATATGTAATAATAATAATAATAATATGTATATATATGATATATATATATATATATATAACTATATATATATATATATATATATATATATATGTATAATATATATATAATACTAACTATATATATATATATATATATATATATATACTATATATATATATTAAATAATATATATATATATATATATAATAATAATAATAACACAATAATACATATATAATTATAAATTTATATAAGTTATATATATAATAATAGTATATATATATATATATATATATATATATATATATATATATATATATATATATATATATATATATATATATATATATATATATATATATATATATATATAAAGAGAATAAAAAATTACAAATTAAAACCTTTTTTAAAGTTTTTGAACTTCACAAGTCACCATAAAATAGATAGGAAAAAATAAAACTGTTTCAAAAATGTGTTGGGAATTCGGGAATTATGCAATATAAGAATTTGTCACTTCAAACAAACTTGAGCCAATAATAGCTTATATTTTATTATGGATTTTTAATTTTGGTATAAAGCTCTAAATTAATTATTGTATACAATTTTTTCTCATTGGTGGTTACTTTTTTTAATCACCTCTCAAAAGGGTCGTGAAAATGTGGGACAAAAAATGGCAAATTTAATATTATATAGAATAGATAAAAATTGGAATGTAAAGTTTAAGTAAGTTATTCTTAATTTTACTTATAAATGCACGTAAAAGTTATTTAAAATATATAATATTAATAAAGATAATTATTAATAATCCTTACCTCTTTTCAAGTTGATTCTTTGAATTTTTTTAAAAGAAATATATATTTAAAAACGATTTTACGCAATTTCAATTTTACTATTTTCTTTATTATTCCAGTGAAGCGAATATTCGTCAAGATTAATGTGTTGAGGTCTTTGAGTTTTTGTATTCTTAGGGTAATAAAATAAATAACAAAAGATATGAACCTGATTTTTCTTGATAGAATTTTTAACTCATTTTTCTAAGTTAGCAAATACTTTTCAAACTATATCATTAAATATTTTAGGACAGTCCTAGAAAAAAAAAATAATCGCTTTTTGTGCAATCACTCACTCTCAAAGGTATCACTGTATTTTTAATAATGAAATTTAAATTTTAAAGTTATATATTTATTACAAAAATAATATGTAACATTAAAATTTATTAGGTTAAATAGGAAAATTAGAAATACGTAAAGTGTGCAGCTCAAAATTAATATATATATATATAATATATATAATATAATTAATATATATATATATATATCTATATTATTATATATATATATAATATATATAATCTTATAGTATATAATATATATAATATATATATATATATATAAATATTAATTATAAAATATATAATTATATATATATATATATTTAAATTTTACAACTTTACAACTGCTCCAGGAAGGGTCAAGACCCTGTCAGCGGGGCCAGCACTCTATTGAATCTTCTTCTAAATCTTCCAAAACTCCATCTTCCCTCAGCTCCTGTAATCGACGCATTCCATGTCTGAATCAATGAATCCTCCCGAGCTTCTTCCATTCTCAACAGGTCTTCCTCTTTGGCCTCGTTCCCTCATGTCTCACTCTCTCCATCTTTCTTGGCCACTTTCCCTCTTGCATCCTCTCCAGGGTGTCCCCACACTCAATCTGGCTGCATGCATCTTTATTCAATATAGCCTTCAACTCCACCTCCTCTCTTGATTCTTTCGTTCTCTTGTTGTCTCTTCTAAGTCTTTCATTTAGTTCTCAAAACGATACATGCTCCGCCGTTGTATTCTTACTATCCTTCTTGTGGTCACCCAATGTTCTGCTCATATAGTAAAATCGGCTGTTAACACACCCTCAAATATCACCCTTCACCTCCACACTCATTTTGTCTATATTTTAAGTATGGAATACACTGCTCTAACAGCTCCTCCATACTGAGCTACCTACTTGGGATCTCTTGTACATTTCCTTCCTCTCTTCAAATCCTTCCACCAATTACATTTCTCTACCACTTTATCCTCAGTCCCCTCACCTCTATTTCAGCTCTCTCCTCCTTCTCTACTGACCACCATGAACTCCGTCTTTTTCTGTGTTCATAGTGAAACCAGCCTCTCTAAGCCTATTCGCAAAAACATATCACTACTTCTCTCAACCTATCTCCCTCTTCGCTCCAGCACGCCAAGTCATCCGCATATGCCAAATTATCACCGAAATCTCCTATATCCTCTCTCACCTTTTTATCACTACAGATCCAGATATTGGTACATAACAAAATTGGTGACACACAACACGCTCTTGTTAATCCCTTTTCTCCCCTCAAACCATTCCATATCTCTATTCTGTTCTTACATTACATTTATATTCCTATACAACCTCCAGGCTCCTCTCAACTTTCTACACACTGCATATTCTCTCTCCACACTATCCACAGTCTCTCTCTAGGCCATGGGAAATTGAAAGCTTTCCGGCCAGATTATGAAGCTATATATCTCCTTTGTTGTACTTCTAATACCTTTTCCAACGTAATTCTCAGAGCGAACAAGAGGTCCGTCGTGCTTCTGTTCTTTCCATATCCGTGTTGCTCTTCCTCCAGTCTGGGCTCTACTGCTGTTCTCAACCTTTTCTCTAGTATTCTTTCATATGTTTTTACCAACTGGTTCAACAAGGAATTCCCTATAGTTTTTACAGTCTTCCTGTATCTCCTTTCCCTTATATATTGGCACTATAATTGATTTTCCCCCATCCCTCTGGTACTTCACTCTCGTTCCAACAGTTATTAAACAGTTTCAAAATTGCTTCTTTCATTTTCTCTCCTCTCTCTTTTATGAGTTCTATGGGTATCCCATTTTCCCCTGGTGCCTTACCATTCTTTATCGCTTTCAGAGCCACCTCTAATTCTTCCATAGTGATCCCTCCTCCTCATCTTCTTCTCCCTCTACCATCGCTTCTCCTCCCCTCTCACTCCTGTTCATTCACATTTAGCATTTTCGGAACTACTCGCCATCTTCTCGTTTGGTGTTTTGATCTCTACCAAAATTCTCCTTGGCTTATCCTTGCATGCTGCGCACTTCCTCTTCTGGATCCTCTATATCTTTTTGGCTCAGTCTAAAATCTTCTCCTTTCTGCTCTCCACTATTATTTCCTTCGCACTCTCTCTTTGCAGTCTCCTCTTTTACTGCTTTTTATTTTTCACTCTACTCTGGCCTCATTTCTTGCTCCACATACTGAGCCTTTTGTTTCTACAGTTCATTTTTCAGCCACCCTTCTCATCAATACTATTTTCCTCTTTATTCCCCCATTCACTTCTTCAGTCCACCACTTCGTGTGCCTTTTCTTCGCTTATAATATCCATCTTTTGCTAGGGTCTTCTCTGCTACCCTTTACCGTTTCTTGTATCATCCGCATCTCTCTCCTATCCTTCTAATTGCTCTACAGTCCTCACTTATTTTTCAATGTTTTCCTTTTCTTGTCACGCTACTTCAGTGATGTCCACTTTAAATCACATTTCTCTTTTCTTTATTTTTGCAGTTTTCTGCTTTACACCAACGGTCCGTCAACAAATCTATGATCGAATCCATTGTTCACTCCTGGATTATATATATATTATATATATATATTTATATATTATATTATATATATATATCTATATATATATATATATCTATATATATATATATATATTATGATATATATATATATATATATATATATAATTATATATATATATATATATAATATATATATATATAATATTATATATATATCTATAAATTATATATATATAATATATATAATATATATATGATATATATATATATTATATATATATAATATAGGTTATATTATATATATATATGTACATATATAATTATATATATCTATATATATATATATATTATATATATATATTATAATACATTGTATATATATATATATATATATATATATATTATATAAATTTAATTCAAACCTTTCCCAAGATTGGGGGTGAGGTACGTAGCATACAGCGGAAATAGAAAAGTAGCAGAAGAACATGACGCAAGTCGAAAATAAAACCCCCTTTACCGTCCCCTTTATACCCTTATGTGAGAACTCGTCGCACCGTCACAGTCAGAAAAATCCACCCTAGGGTTTCATGAGACAACAACGGACCGTCACTGTGGTATCGTTATCAATGTGGTCATCCTCTGGCCAGGCCTAGCAAATCATACCCCATTCAAAACCTCATTCCTACTATTATGCACCTTTCTTCTCGCCTCTGCAAAACTCACATTAATCTCCTTCAAGATTTTCTTTACTAACTAAATTAATTTTTTCTTCGGTCTTCAAGCCGGTCATTTTCCAGCACTCTCTCCATTATACATCCGATTAACAAACCGACTATCATCAATCCTTTCAATATGACCATACTCTTGTTTATTCTCTCATTAACACATTTTCTCACACCACACAACTCCCTAATGCGTTCATTCCTCATTTTATAAATTCTTCTCACACCTAACACACCCCTAAGATTGTCCATATGAACACTTTGTACCTTAGATCATACCTCTTATTCATACGCAATGGTTTCACTACTCATACATTTGCAGGTAAAACATGCCCTCATGCAAAACCCTAGCGTACTCAAGACTTAGTTCCTTTACATCCACCAAGGATTTAATTGCACCAGCCACCTTCAAACCATTCACAACTTTCCTATTACACTCTGCATCATCCGTTCCCTTTTCATCCAACATATATCCTAAATATTTAATCTCAGACACTTGTTCCAGTTGCACACCATCTAACATAACTTCACACCGTAGACTTCCTTCACTCACTACCATATCCTTACTCTTATCTACATTTACTTTCAAACTCCTATTTTTACACACCCCCAAACGCCTCTACCAATCCTCTCAAACTGTCTTCAGATTTGCCACACAAAACCAAATCATTCGCATATAAAACTAGGGCACCCTTCACTCTCTTCCATTCTCCATCATTCTAACACCTTTCCCTGTCACACCTACCTCTAACTCTTTCATAACCCCATCCATATACAAATTAAATAACCAAGGAAACATTACACATCCATGACTCACTTCGGCATTAATATTAAACCAATCACTTTCAACATTTATCCTTACACAAGCTTCACTATCGTCATACATACTTTTAATTCCATTCAAAAGCATAACCACCATCCATAAATACATAACCTGCCATAAAGGTTTCTTATAAATTATCATACGCTGTTGCATAATCCTAAACCTAAACACAATTTATTCTTCTTCTCCCTCATTTTCTCAATCATTTGTTTCAATGTAAAATCCACGCATCCTCTACCACTTATAAATGCACCTTGTTCTTCCCCAATCAGTCCCTCAATCGCTCGAGGCACTCTTTTGACCAAAATACAAGCATTTGTTTTCCCTATAGCACACAATAAACTAATTCTCCCATAGTTCCTGCAGTTCTCATTATCCCCCTACTATTAATGCTCTCCTCCAATCCCTCTGAACTAAACCCTCCATAAACTCTTTGTTACACAACTTTCAAATCTATTCAACTACCTTCTCGCCTCCATTCTTGATCATTTCACCAGTAATTCCATCTATGCCTGCAGATTTACCATTCTTCAACTTTCTCACTCTACCCATTACCTTACTAATTACCTCATCTCCAAAATATCTATTCCTTCTTGCACCATCAATCCTACACGCATTCACTATCACCTCTTCATTACTGCCAATATCATGCAGATTTTCAATGTGTTCTCTCCACAATCTTCTCACATTCATTTCATCAGTTACGAAAGCACCATCCCTATTCATTATTTTATGCAGATTCCCTTTATCCTCATTCTTAACCTTTCAGACTTTCTTCCAGAAAAGCTTATTTTGGGTCAATAAAAACAAAACGGGAGATATCCAAACATGTCGGCTCTATTAAATAGGACACGATTTTTAAAACAACTGTCAAAAATAGCATCCATCTTTCTTGGGTAAAAAGTTACAAGAGTCACAAAATTGCTATCGAATTGGAACAAATCATTCCATTATTTTGACCCTTCTTAACGACCTATTTTGGATCGATAAAAATAAAACGGGAGATATCCAGACATGCTGGCTCTATTAACTAGGACATGCTTTTTAAAACAACTGTTAAAAATAACAACCATCTTCCTTGGGTAAAAAGTCACAAGAGTTACAAATTTGCTAACAAATTGGATCTAATCATTCCATTATTTTGACCCATTTTAACGACCTATATTGGGTCAATAAAAATAAAATGGGAGACATCTAGACATTTTGGGTCTATTAATTAGGACACACGTTTTAAAATAACGGTAAAATATAACACCAATCTTTCCTTGGGTAAAAAGTTACAAGAGTTAAAATTTTGCTATTAAATAAGCAGAAATCTTTCCATTAATTTGACCCTTCTTATTGACCTATTTTGGGTCAATAAAAACAAAACGGGAAACATCTAGACATGTTGCCTCTATTAATTAGAACAAGCTTTTTAAAATAACGGTCAAAAATAACATCCACCCTCCTTGACTAAAAAGTTACAAGATTTACAAATTTGCTATCCATTGGAACAAATTCATTATTTTGACCCTTTTTAACGACTTTATTTTGGGTCAATTAAAACAAAACGGGAGATATCCAGACATGTCGGCTCTATTAACTAGGACACGATTTTTAAAACAACTCAAAAAATAACATCCATCTTTCTTGGGTAAAAAGTTACAAGAGTTATAATGTTACTATCAAATTGGCAGAAATCATTCCATTATTTTGACCTTCTTAATGACGTATTTTGGGTTAATAAAAACACAACGGGAGATACCTAGAACTGTTACCTATATTAATGATGACACGTCTTTTAAAATAACGTTCAAAAATAACATTCATCTTCCTTGGGTAAAAAGTTATAAGAGTTGCAATTTTGCTATTAAATTCGCAGAAATCATTCCATTATTTTGACCTTTTTAACGGCCTATTTTTGGTTTAATAAAAATAGAACAGAAACATGTAGACATGTTCCTGCTATTAATCATGACATGCTTTTAAAATACGGGTCTAAAATAACATCCATCTTTCTTGGGTAAAAAGTTACAAAAGTTATAATTTTGCAATCAAATTGGCAGAAATCATTCCATTAATTTCTTGTTTAAATATTTGTTTATTCTATAATTAATTTAGAAATTTTTTAATTTAAAATGCGTCATAAACTGTGTTGGTGAAACAACTTTTTAATTTTTTCTACAACTTATGGGCGATAATTAACATTTAAATAACAACAGAAATAAGATGTCGGATAAAGTGTTAGATGCTCATTTCTTTAATAAAATTTAGAACTTAGCTCTTTAGTTCTAACTTAGTTCTCTAGTAGTTTCTAGATAATAGATTATTTTTGTACGTTTATTTGAAAGTTTTTTCCTGTTTAAGATTTGCAATGAAATGTGTTATGCTTGAGGTTTTGGTTGAAAACAATTTACTACAAGAGGCAGGTAACCATACACCTAGCCACTATTTTTCTTCCCTTGAACAATTTGGGATAAATAAATATCAAACTGTAAATGAGAGAATTATTTTTACAAATTACTGCTCTTCCTAAATTGTAAAGGTGAATAATGGTGAAGAGTTAGATTAAAGAGTGAGAAATGATGGGCAAGTTCATAAGAGAGGAAGAGAGGGGAGAGAGGGCGAGCAGGTAGCGGAAGAGAGAGAGAGCGAGGATCGAGAGATGATCGTAAAAAATGAGAAGAGTAGAGAAGTGGGCGAGAAGGAGCGAGAGAG
>JABUQX010088028.1:5000-7500 GCA_015478945.1 Trachelipus rathkii
TGAACTGGACCATTTGATTAATTTATTTACATATTTATTTTTAGAAAATGTGTACACGAAACCTTAATACTGTATGGCTGTTGGGTTTATTGAGATATGAACCACTGAATGGGCTTCGTCAACTACCTACTATGGGAGAGGTTCTTCAAAGAATAATGTTCTTCACTCGAAAAAATAACATGTCTAAGGCGGCAGCTGCTAATGTAGTAGTCGACGAAGTTATGGCCGTGTGGATTCAGGGATCTATTCCGACATCCCACAAGCCGAAGTGTGTTGAGAGGATCAAAGCTTTTTTGAAAGAGTATGAGAATATTTGTAGAAATCGAAATCGTAAGGGAAAAGGGAAGTTAGAGCTGGAAACGGCATTTCAAGACAAGTTAAAGACAGTTTTCAATATTGCTCATGCAGATGCAATGGATCTAATCAAAGATCCCAAAGATAAAATGTTTTTGGAGGATCAGCTAACTGTGAGAAATATGTACATTGGAGGAAAGGATGTAGAGTTTGCTCGCAGAGAAGCTAGGCGGGAAAAACGTCGATCGTTCGAAGAAATGAGAAAGAAGAGAAGCAGTGAAGAAATGGAATTACTACGAGCAACAGTGACAATAGAAAGTTCTTCTTCGGACTCCATGGATGAATGTATATCATCTGTTCCTACATCTCACCAATCAGCTTCGAAGGAAGTCAAAATGATAGTAGAAAGTGGTTCCTATTTGGACTCAAAAATCGAACATAAATCTTCTGTTCCTACACCTCATCAATCAGCTCATAAGGGCAAGCAAGTGTTGCCAAGAATGATTATTGAAGATCCCAATTTTGCTTCAGCTCTAGACAGGACTGGAACATCAAATCGAAAAGCGATGCACATTGTTGCTCCGGCACTCACTGCAGCAGGAGTGGAATTATCTTCGGTCACCTTTTCCAAATCAAGCCTTCATCGTTCTCGTAAGAAATCCAGGAAGGACCTAGCTGATAAAATCAAAACTGAGTTCAATCCCGATACGCCCCTTGTTGTCCACTTCGATGGAAAACTTCTCCCGGATTCAGAAAGAAATAAATGTGAGCGATTAGCAGTGCTGGTCACGGGAAAAAATAATGAGAAATTGCTGTAAATCCCAAAAATAACTACTACCGCAGAAGAACAGATTGCTGGAGCTGTCCTTAAAGTGATCAACGATTGGTCGCAAGTTAAACCATGGATTGCTGGCCTCTGCTTCGACACCATAGTGGCTAATACTGGTGTTCACATTGGTACTTGTTCGATTATCCAGGACAAATTTGACCGGCACCTTCTTTTCCTGGAATTGGTAATTACTTCAGCATTTGACCTCTTTTTCAAATCTTCTGGCCCAGATATTCCGTTGTTCTCTCGTTTCAAAAATCAGTGGCAGTTTATCGACCAGACAAAAGCTGTTCCGTTCAACGATGATGACGAGAGCGATGACCTTTCAAAATGGGTGACGACGAAAAAAGATCAAAATGTTCACTTCATTGAAAAACAACTTAAAGTTTGTCATCCAAGAGGGGATTATCGTGAGTTTCTGAACCTCGCTTTAGTTTTTCTCGAAGGCCATGCCAAAGGAGATTTTAAATACAGTCGTCCTGGAGCATGCCACCGGGCCAGATGGATGGCCAAAGGTATTTACTGTCTTAAGATTTACCTCTTTCGAAATCAATTTCAATTGACCCCTTATGAGGTCCAATCATTACGTAGGATAAATATCTTTGCCACCACAATCTATCTAAAGAAGTGGTTTGAAGCTCCATTGACAGTGGACGCGCCCGTTAATGATTTGGAACTATTAGAAGACCTAGAAAAATACAAGGCTGTAGATCCGGATGTAGGCACCACCGCATTGACAAAGTTCCGGGGTCATCTCTGGTACTTGTGTGAGGATTTGGCTGGACTCGCTATGTTCTCACCCAAAACCACCGACACTGAGAAGAATGATATGCTACAGAATCTTCACAACAAAGCTGAATGTCAAAAAGAACTACGTCGGTTAGAAGGGAAGAGGGTCTCGACTTTGAAACGATCTGATTTGAGCAACTTGGTCACAAAAAGTACTCAAAATCTCTTTCAATGCATGCAGTTACCACTTCCAAAAACATTAAAAGATCTTGAAGGATGTGTGCCATCATTGAAGTCTGTGAATGATACTGCAGAAAGGGCAGTGAAACTGGCAGCTGATTTCAACGAAGGGCTGACTAGAAGCGATGAGGAACGAAATCTCTTGTACCAAGTCGTCGAATACCACCGTCAACATTTTCCATCATCAGATAAAAAAAAATTGTCTTCCCAAATAAAATATATAGATTTATAAAACATTTCCTTTTCATGTAATACCTTCTTACTTTATATAAGCTTGTAGTTGCCACAAAACTCCTTTAAATAATGGGAGACCCAATAGGACAGGTGGATGCTCTAACCATAAAGCGAGGCAAGTCCTAACTTACATTTTATAGCTTACATAAAAATGTAACCAAAATATTGAAAATT
>JABUQX010088028.1:10000-12500 GCA_015478945.1 Trachelipus rathkii
ATATAAATTATATTCATATATATATATAATATATATATATATATATATATATATATATATATATATATATATATATATATATATATATATATATATATATATATATATATATATATATATATATATATATTATATATATATAATATATATATAATATATAAATGATATTTGCGATAATGTAAAATATTTTGCTTTGTTCGATAAAAATTTTCGAATACGAATAATAAAAATACAAATATGCGAATATTCTCGAATACGAATACGAATATGAATACCCATCCCCTCTTTAATATATATAATATATATATATATATATATATATTAATATAATATATAATATATATATAATATATATATTATATATAATATATATAATATATATTATATAAATATATATATTAATATATATAGGGCCCGTGTGGGTGAATGGGGGCGGAGCTGGGGTGGGTGTGGTGCGTATATATATATATATATATAATATATATATAATATATATATAATATATATATATTATATATATATATATATAATATATATATAATATATAATAAAAAATAATAATATATATATATAATATATATAAGTATATGAGGATATATATATAAATATATATAGTATATATATAAAGTATAGTATATAAGGAGTGAGGAGGTTGAGTAGGTAGGGTTATATATATATATATATATATATATATATTATATAATATATAATATATATATAGTATATTGCTTTTTTGCTTATGTGTAGCGTTAGAAAGTATAAATACAATCTTGAAATTTCTAACACAATCAAATACCATTTCATTTCTCTGCGTTCCCTTCACGGCTAAAGAAGTATTACACTTTCTAATACAATTGTTTAAGATAAACAAGAAGTGAAGTGTTATTGTTTGCGTTGTGTAAATAACTTTAGGCCTTCCTTTTCCGCTCCAGTGGCGTCCGTTTATTAACGAGAGAGCAAGGGAAAGTTGCTTCTTTTCGCCCCCTTAATTTAATCCGTCAAGTCAACGCGATTAGGGACCTCTTAAGCAATATGTCTCTCCTACGCCTTTGCCAGACACCATAAATCCCTAACTGTACACATATTATTCCTTATGACCTTTCTCTCTTAATTAAGACCATTAATTCTTATTATTCTTCCATTTGATTTCTTGAAAGTTTTTATTTTTTCTCCACAGATTTTCATTGTTTTTTTTTTTCCATAACAGCCGAATTGGAGTTGTATTTCTTCCCCATAAGGGAACGACATCGTTTTCAGTTTTGGAAGGAAAGTCTGCATTATCGGGCGTAGAGTCTGTGTCCTTTATTTCGTTGCAGTTCTTATAATCAAAATCTTTAACAATTCTTACGCATAATTCGTTTATTACTTTTTTTTCCATATCGTGTTAAAGACAGTATTAAAAATCATATAAATCGCGCCTTCAATACACAATATTTTATATATTATATATTATATATATAATATATTCTATATAATTATTATAAATATAATATATATATAGTAGTTATATATTATATAGTAATATATATATATATATATATATATATAGATAATATATCAGATAAACACCACTGCTGCCCTGCAGAGCCCTAATTTAGGAGAGGTGTATTCATTTAACGTACGAGCTGGGGACGAAGCCAAGCCCAAGGAGAGAGTAGATCACATTTGTCCCCATCCGACAAGTTTCCGAACCTGGACCCCTCGCTCTATTTTGGCGAGTGCTCTAGCCACTGAGCTATCAGTCCTTATATAAAATTATATAAAATAATGATATATATAATATATATATATATATATATATATATTAATTATATATATATATATAATATAATATATATATATATATATATATATATAAATATATATATATATATATATATATATATATAATAAATATATATACCATAAATACATACACATATACATACATAATAATATAAACAACACAAATTATATATAATTATTAATTATATATAAATAATATATATATAGTATATATAATATATATATAATTATTATAATATATATATATAATTATATTATATCTATAAATTATCAAAGTATCACTTGTGTATATTAAATTTTCAATACTATCATTATTATTATCATCTATCACTGAAATATTACCAAACATGACCATTACCTACACTGTCATATAATATATATAAAATAACATATAATATATATATATAATATATATATATATACTAATATATATACTATATATATATATATATATATAATAGTATATATATTAAAATAAAAAAATAATCTATATATATTATAATATATAGAGTATATACATAGGGTTGGAAAAAAGACATGGTTTTTTAAAAAAAAGCCAAAAATATTGGTGAGAGAGAGAGAGCGCAATAAACAATGGTTTTTTTGTTTTTTTTGGGTTTTTATGCTATTTGATGGTTTTAATGTGTTTATTGTTTTAATTAGATTTGAAAGGCAAGAAATGCACTACTGGAAACTGTTATACACCTGTGCTAAC
>JABUQX010088028.1:22500-27315 GCA_015478945.1 Trachelipus rathkii
ACTGCGGATCAAAAAAAAAATTCCAGGTAGCCTCTAATGATAACATAAATAAATGTTTATTGGCGAAATGAATTTTATTTTCAGACCTGAACCTAACCCTAAACTTAACCTAACCTAACTAACCTAATTTCACCCCTAGAACAAGGTAAAAAAAAAAATTAATTCGCCCCTAGAACATCTATTTATGTGTCATAGATGCTACCTGTGAAATTATTTTTTTGATCCGACCTCCCGTTCCGTATGGGAGTTAAGTAACTTTGGTCGCATATATTTATAGTATATATAATATATATATATATATATATATATAACTATACAATAATATAGAAAACATAATGTATATATTTATATATATATATATATATATATATATATATATATATATATATATATATCATTGTCATTGTGCTTTTCTGAACATTTGCACGAATTTATGTATGTAAGCTTATGTTTGCGATTTCATGTGCAATTATTTTTAAAGTAAATAAGTCTGAAGCATTACAATGTGTCACACCTCTTAAATAACGTGAAAATAAATATTTAAACATCGAAATCCCAATTGTACTTGAAAACTATGTAACACGTGAAAATATTAAAGTTTCCATGATAAATGTCTCTAATTGAAGATCAAAAAGTTTTTTATTACATTTCACACGATTCCTTAATAATAATATAATAAGATTGATTACTACATGAATGCCTTAAAATAAATCCTTCTAAAATCCAATGTATCTAGGAAAATTTCTGTTTTTTTTAAGGTATTAAATTCTCAAATAGTGCAAAATAATCGTAAAGTCTTACTAAAATATTAACGTTTCTGTCCAAACCTCAATTTAATTGATAATTATTGAATTATTATTATTATTATTATTATTATTATTATTATTATTATTATTATTATTATTATTATTATTATTATTATTATTATTATTATTATTATTATTATTATTATTATTATTAAACAATGTTGTTCTTTTAATGTTATAAGTTGAAAATTCTTTCAAATCTTATAATAAAAAATTTATTTTAATCTGGAATAATAATTTCATTATCTATTATTCATTTTGTTTCCACCCACCCCATAAAAGAATAAAAACAAAGAATTTAATATATAATATTATATAAATATAATTATATATTAATTGTTATTATTATAGTAATATATATATATATAATTATATATATATATATATATTATCATATATTATCAAGGCGTTCCTCCATGGTGCTAGTGTGCGCCGCACACCCTATAAAATCTAATTAGTTTTTTTTAATTACACTTTAGATATAAAGAATGTCCTGTTTCAAATGAAGATAGTTTTGTAGCGACAAGGTATTCATAGAACAGTATAAAAAATTAAATGCTCCTTAAGACTTCCAATCGCTTATTTAATGACACAGCTACAATATCAGAAGGAATCTTTTCATAGTTCGCCTAAAAAATTTGAACTCCTATATTTCCGTTCTGTCGTGTGTATTCTCACCGCTCGCTCTCTAGCTTCTCATTCTATCTTAATACTTTAAAATTGTGCGGTTGAAATTTAGCACATGGTTTTTTTGCCACAGAGACTTTTTTAATTTATATTTTAAATTGTGGTATATATTATATATATATATATATATATTACTATATATATATAATATATTATATAATATATATATATATATATTAGGAGGTAGTATTTATATATATATATATACGGATATATATATATATATATATAGTATATATAATAATATATATATATCGTCCTGTAACTGGTAGGAAAGAATTATATATATTATATATATGGTATTGATATAATATTATATACTATATATATAATATTTTATATATATATATATAATATAAATATATATATATTATATATTATATATTAATATATATTATATATAGCACACCCTATCCCTCAAATCAGGAAACGCCATTGACATATATATATATAAATAGGTAATATATATAAATATAATATAATATATATATATATATAGATATTATATTATATGTATATATACTATATAGATATTATATATATATATTATAAATACTGATTATTAATTTATTGTTGTGATTATTGTTCTATATTTTTTAATATTAAAGTATACTTTTTTTCTTCTTTTGAAAAATTCAATTTTTAACTTATTTTTTTAAAAGACTTTCTGAGATTTCATAGCAAAGGGACACGACGAACAAGAAATTCAAATTAATTTTAATAAATTTGTAATGATTATATTTTCTATTTCAAGCAATAAAAAGATTCTTCCATTATAACTGAAAATAATAATAATAATAATAATAATAATAATTAATAATAATAATAATAATATAATAAATATAATAAAATATTATAAAATAATATATGAATAGATAGATAATAATAATAATAATAGCAATCTCATGTATTATTAGAGGATATTATTATTATTATTATTTTATTATTTATTTATTATTATTATTATTAATTGATTATTATTTATTTTATTATTAATAATAATAATAAGTAATATTATTGTTAATTATATTATTATTATATTATTATATTAATTATTCTTATTATTATTATTGATTATTATTATTATTATTATTATTATTATTATTATTATTATTATTATTTGAATTATTATTTGTATTATTATTATTTGAATTATTATTTGTATTATATATGATTATTATTATTATTAATTATTTATTATTATATTATTATTAATTATTATTATTATATTATGTATTATTAATTATAAGTATAATAATATTAATATTATATTAATAAAAAATATAATAATAATAATACTCTTATCATTATTATTATTATTATTATTATTATTATTATTATTATTATTATTATTATTATTATTATTATTATTATTATTTTCAACTAAATTATAGTGTATTAAGAGTATGTATATTTAATTATTAATTATTTATTATACTAAATCTTAATTGTTATTTATTATGTATTATTATTATTATTATTATTATTATTATTATTATTATTATTATTATTATTATTATTATTATTATTATTATTATTAATATTATTAATATTTTTATTAATAATAAAATATAATAATAATACTCATTTTATTATTATATTATTATTATATTATATTATATATTATATTATATTATTATTATTATTATTATTATGAGAGATGTTATTGTTATATTGTTATTATTATTATCATTATCGTTATCATTATCATTATTAGATTCTAAGAAAAATTTGAAAGTTCGGATAAAGCACCAACTGGGAAGAATTAAAACACCATATTAGAATTCTGGCAAGAATTTTTTCTTCATATAATACAAACAGTAAAGTTTTTTTTTCCTTTTAAATTCATATGAGTAATTAAGACATATTTGTTTGTGTGTTTGTGTGTGTAGGTGTGTGTGTGTGTGTGTGTGTGTGTGTGTGTGTGTGTGTGTGTGTTGTGTGTGTGTGTGTGGTGTGTGTGTGTGTGGTGGTGAAAAAGTATCATATTCCTCCATTTAATTTTTTCAAAGGTCGAAATAAAGATAATGTTTCGTATTTTCGTTACAATATATTTATAGCTTCCATTTATATGATAATTCAAATATAATCAAAGTCTTCTGATGTTCTTCAGAGTCTCGTACCTTTATTTAATTTTTTTTTTGTCATCATTTTAGAATGACTTTTTCTTTTATCTAATCTAATTGTCTATCTGTCTCTTTCGCTACTTCCTTTTCTATTTCCTGGCTTCTATCAGTCCGTGTAATATATATATATATATATATATATATATATATAAATATATATTATAGATATATAGATATATATATATATAACTATATATATAGATATATAGGGTATATATAAGTAGTATATATAGGTATACTATACATTATACCAATCTATATATATATATAATATAAATACATATTGTCATATATAATATATATATATATATATATATATATGATTATAAGTATAATATAAATAATATAATAAATAATATATATATGTATATATTATAAATAATATATATATATATATATATATATATATATATATATAATATTATATATATATATAATGATATATATATAATAATATATTATATATATAAATATATATATTAATAACAAGGTTTTAAAGGGGGAAAAGAATGAGAATAAGGGGAATCTTCTTAAGATAATGAATAGGGATGGTGGTTTCGTAACTGATGAAATGAATGTGAGGAGACAGTGAAGGGAACAATTTGCATAACATTGGTAGTAATGAAGAGGTGGTACTGAATGTGTGTAGGTTTGATGGTGCAAGAAGGAATAGGTATTTTGGGATGATGTTATTAGTAAGGAGGAAGTAATGGGTAGAGTGAGAAAGTTGAGAATGGTAAATCTGCAGGTAATATGAATTACTGGTGAAATGATCAAGAACGGGGGCGAGATGGTGATTTGAGTGGATTTGTAAATTGTGTAACAACGTTTTTATGGAGGGTTTAGTTCCAAGGGATTGAAGAAGAGCAGTAATATTACCCTTATATAAGGATAATGAAGATAAGGCCAACTGTAGGAACTATAGGGGAATTGATTTATTGAGTGTTTTATAGAAGATATGTGCTGGTATTTTGGTCTAAAGAGTGCGTAGATTGACTGAGGGACTGATTGGTGAAAGAACAAGGTGCGTTTAGAAGTGGTAGAGGATGTGTGGATCAAATCTTTACATTGAAACAAATGATTGAGAAAATCACTCATCAGATCGCAACCCTTTCTCTCCCATCACCACTCCAACACTGAAACATTTCATCTTTGTTTCAGTCACAGCAAGCAGATCAAATTTCACTTTTTCTTTC
>JABUQX010088029.1:0-5000 GCA_015478945.1 Trachelipus rathkii
TTATTTTTGTATTGTTATGTGTTTATTTTTGAGTGATTTTATTGTATCGAGGATTATCAACTTATTATTTTATTTTTATTTATTTCTATAATCTTATCACATTTTATTTGATTTATATATTAGATTGTATTAATTTTATATTCGAAGTTCATCTTTATCTAGGAGTCACATATTTTATCTATATATGTTATTAAATTTAAACATCTCTATTTATATAGATGTTATTAGTAATACAATGTTGAGTATAAAATTTAAATAAAAATTAAGTTATAATTATTATTATAACTATTATTATTTTATTATTTTTTTATATATTTTTTCTAAAGTACTATCTAATATATTATATCAAGTTATTATGAATATATAATAATGGATTTTTTATAATCTAATGCATTGGAAATGTAGCTTTAAAACCATCTACAAATGTGATTGAGTTCATTTAGGGATCCTGAAATCAGTTATCAAAAGTTATGACTATTAAATCAAATACATTAGGTAGGTATATAGTATTATATTTGAATTATATTAAAATATAATATTATCTGGATCAAAATATCATTCATTAAAACTTTTATTCCGAGTGTATATTTTTAACAAAGCCAATAGTTTAATTAAAATCACTGATACCATTCTTCTTGATTAATATGATTGGAGAGTATTTACTTAAATTATAAAACTGAGAGAGTCCTTTTAATACCTATTCATTAATTATCGAATGCCATTATAAAGGACTATTTTCACTCACGGAGATTAAATAAATTATATTTATACAATGACATCTCAATATTGGAGTTGACCTATTCTATATTTTTTACGACATATGGGTGCCAGTCACATTCAAACACGTAGTTCTATCTATCGATAATTATTTTCTCTTTATTAACTATAATTGAAATTTATATAAAATTTAAAATATATTAACTATTATCAGAATATCTCTGTTCCTTTAATTTTTGAGAGAGATGAGTGTAATTGTATATTTACATTGAGAATTGTTAATTATTATAGGCTTCGTATGGTTAATCATATGTCTATTTTATTTAATGAGTAAAGGTGTAAACTCAGGATTTATATATTCTTTAGTTGTGATTTGATGCAATAGTATATTTATTCTAATATGTTCACTCTCATCCTTACTACATAATTCATATAATTATTTATATTTAATTATTATTAATTATATTATAAATTAATTATTATTTAATATATATTTAATTTATTATATTATATTAATTATTTATATTAATTTAATTAATTATATATATTATATTATATTTATATATATATATATATTATAATAATTATTATTATTATAATATATTAATTAATTATTATTTTATAATTTAATGTACATTATTCACCTATAATTTATTTGGAGCCTAATTATTATGAATAATACCCCTATATATATATATGTATATATATGCATTTTTATTCATATTCATTATATCTCATTATTCTTACTTTTTTTTATATTAATTTAAATTTAAAAATTTCTTAATATTTAATTTAATTTAAATTAGTAAAAATCAATTATATTATATTTAATTAATTATGACATTATTAAATTTATCATTTACACTATTAAATTAATATTTTTAATTATTATATTTATTATTTAATTATTTAATTATTATATTAATTATTATTATTATATTACAATAAATTATTTATTATTTTAGCTTTCATCTATTCGATCGAGAAAATATATAATTTAATATTATTATTATAAAATTATTATATTAATTAATTAATAAAATGTTATAAATTATTAATATAGATTATTATTTATTATTTAATTATTAATAATTAATTAAATTTATTATATTAATTATTAACCTTTTAAAATATTATATATCAATTATATAATTTTTAATTTAATTTAATATATTAATTTATTTATTATTAATTTAATTATTAATTATTATTATTATTCTATATTATTCTATTTATTATATTATATATTATTTATTATAATGATAATATTTAATTTAATTAATTTTAGATGTAATAATTTTGAGTTATCATTTGATTTATAATTTAATTTAACTTAATTTCTTATCTTAATTAAATATAATTTATAGTTTTAATTTAATTAATTTAATTCAGTGGGTTTATTTGCCTATATCTATTTATATTGTATATTTATAATTTAATATTATTTATATATTGATAATAAAATTTTTTTTCCTCAATCATCTATACCAATAAAAATATTATTATAATTATTATTATTTATTATTATTTAAAGTGGTAGTAGTGAAATATCTGAGTATCATTATATTTAATTTAATTATTTTAATTTATATTTAATTTAATATTTTTAATTATAATTATTTTTTTAATTTGTTTATATTTATTTCTAATTAAATTTTATATTTATTTCATTATATTAATTATTTAATTATTATTGAAAATTATTTAATTATTACTGCTATCTAAAAATTATTATAATTACTATTTAATTATTATATTAATTAATTTATTTTAATTATGTATTATATTACCTAACTGGGATTCGCCCTCATTATTAATTATATGTATCAGTAAATATCATTCTTTTTGTACTTCTATGACCACTATTATTATCCTATATATTATTGAGATCCCTATTTAATATTTATTACTTATATTAATATATTTAATTTAATTATATATTTATGTATTATATATTATTTTTATACTATTAATTATATTAATTATAATATTAATTAATTAAATTTAATTAATATTATATATATATATAATTACTATTATTATAATTTAATAAACAATTTATAGATTTTATTATTATTAATATTTAATAGAATAATTATAAAATATTAATAAATAACATTTAAAGATTAATAATAAATTTAATAAATATAAAATTAATATTATTAATTTATTAGTAAATTTATTAAATATTATTACAATATATATTATTATAATGTATATATTATTATTATTATTTTAATTAATTATTAATTTGAATTATTTGTGGTATTAAATTATTAGTATTGCAATAGTGTGAGCCTATAGCCAGTAAAGTTTATGTATGAGTCTTATTATTATCAATAATTATAATTTTATTCACTCTTTTGTAATTTGTATAGACACCTTATTTATCACCTCTATCTTTAACCCCTAATCTATTCCTGTTTGAATAAGATTTATAATCACTGCATTTGAGATTGAAAGTATCGTGCAGAGAAAGGACTAAAGTCCAGTCCTTCTAGAATTAAAGTTTTTTAATTTATACAAATGTTATATTTAATCTACTTATCTTTCTTACTTATATCAATATACATAGGTCACATTTATTAAATGTATTTGAGCTAATTATTTGATCAATATTTATTAGGAAATAAATTATACCTTCTTGGATGCGTAAATACATAAAGATAGTCCTCACCCTATTTATCCCAAAACACATATTTTGAAACTATATTCACAAAAAATACAATAATATTTAGCCTTATTTATTAAATCTATATAAAATATATTATTATATAGGTATTATATTAATATCTAAATATAGATAATAAATATATGCTTAATTTGACTAAATTGAGCTCATTGTATATCCATTAGGTATTTCCTGAAAATATCAATAATTACAAATTTATAATATAATAATAAATAGAAAAGCATTAATATTAACTTAAGTTTATATACCTTATATATTAAATGAAAACATAAAAAGGTTATAGTATAGAGAGCTTTTAGGTGAACAATATGTGAATTATTTATTTTTGTTATATATCAGTGAATGTTAAATAATATATATCAACATATATTATTACAGATTAATATGTTAGAAATCTAAAAATAACTGTATTTAAATAAGTTAATAATCTATATACCCTATATATTAATATTGATAAATATAATTTAAAGTAGTACAAAATTAAATATATTTTACAGTTCTGAAAAATGTGAAAAAATCATACCTATATGATGTACTGGAGAGTTTATAGATTTATTTTCCTCATAGTATATTTATTGTATAATAATTATTATAAGGGATAATATATATGAAATACTTTATTAGCATAACATTATTATATATATAAGTATATTGAGTATATATATTAACAAGTAATATATGTTAGTTCGTAACTATTAATAGGGTAATTTATAAATATATTAAAAGTATATGTCATATTTACTAATATTTGAACACTGCCTCCGGCAATTCGTTTCGGTAAACTATGATCGCCCCATGTCCGTTTGCGATGGCGTAACTGTAACATTTATTGATTCGGGGCATATCATAGTTAGCGAACATCGAACTATTGATATAAACATTAAAGAAAATATATAGAGCTCATAATAAAAAATTAAAAAGACTCCAATATATATTAATCAAATGAGAAATTACTTTAATAATATGATTATCCTTTTATATTATTAACCTAGTTTATTATCATTAATTTATTACATATTATATTAGTTTATTATAATGTCTGATTATATTATATACTCTTTCACATATATATTATCATATTAGAAATATTATGATAAGTAATTATCTAATATGTTTAGAGTCCTGTGAAAATAAAAAATGTTTTAATATTTGACAACAAATAAAATGCATAATGATGAGGTTTATAAGTAAATTACGATAATATAGAAAAAATCATCTATAGATATAGTATAAGGTATATTCTATAAAAGCTTGGCAAGAAATCAAGAAAAAATATATAACTATTAATATATTCAATAAGTATAATATAGTTATTATAAAATTATTTTATGAGTAATAAAATACAATAAACGAAGTATAACTGGAAAATAAGCTGAGTAATTATAGTAAATGAAAATAACTAATTAAATTATATTTATATAATATATATAATATATATATTATATATAAATATGAAAATATATATAATGATATATTATATTATAATATATTATTATTAATATATATATATATATTATAATAATTATATATAATATTATATAATTAATATAATATATATTATTAATATATAATTATATAATATATATGTATA